>JAXGGA010006360.1:0-70496 GCA_038373865.1 Uloborus plumipes
TGTATGCACGAAATATACTTTTGTTTCTCCTTGAAAGATATGCGTAAAACGCAATGCTTTACCCCTTTCGGTAGTTTTGTAAATCAAAAGTAAAATTTTAAAATTTAAAATGAAGATTCAAATCTTAAAATATTATTTGAGAATGCCCGAGGATCTGTTTGAATGGAATTGCCCAATATAGTTGAAATGCCCGCTTCAAATATTTTAAAAAATAAAAGGGTTCTGAAAATTACAGCAATTCGTGACAACACTCAGAGTTTGAAAACATGAATATATAAATTCTCATGGTAGCTTCATAAAGGCTGCCAATATACTTCTGTCTTTATTTTTATTCATCAATTAATCACCCCGAAAATCTGAACAAAGAGAAGGAAAATTCTTGGGTAGCCGAAACATATTTTCGAATGGAAGGAGAAGAAAATTAAAATGTCGACTAAGAGTAAAGTGAAGAGAAATTTAAAATATTGTAATTAAAGGTAGCCCCAGTAATTCTAAATGTTTGAATGTAAAAAACGAAAGTAAAATAAAACTTTGTAAACGGCTTCAGAAAGCGTGATATTCAAAAAATCAGGGAGGCGACAGACCTGGTAATCACGGAAAAGTCAGGGAAATATATCGATCAGGGAAAAATCAAGGGACTATCAGGGAATTAAAAAGTGTATAGTTAAGTAGTAATTTTGTATATGTGTTCATATTAAAAAACGATTGGAAAGTTTAGGTGTCTCCTAAAAATTACTTTTTTAATTGCTCTCTTTCATTCGGAATTTTCGATTTATCGAAAAAGAATCAGTCTCGATAACTTCAGTTAAGGGGGAACATGCTTTAAAAAGTTCAAAATATCGATTTTTTAGGATTTTAGAAAAAAAAAAAGGTAACTCTAGTGAACTTTTTAGATTATTTTATTACCTATCGCAACATGAGGGAAAAAAGAGAAAAATAATACTTATATGCAACCGATTTTTATGCAAATTCGTGCATATGATGTTTCCAATCGGTTGAACAAATGAAGCTCGTCATTTTCATCTGAAAAAAAGTAAATAAATAATAAAAAAAAAAAAAAACTAAGAAAAATTCCATCATTTTAATTTTCATATATCTCTTCAAAGCATTCTCGAAAAAAAATTCTTAACAATTTTTTTAGCAAGTTAATTTTTGTTTTTTGCAAAAAGCATTCTTTTTTTTTTTTTTTCAAACCTTGGGAAACATTCAAATTTCATAATTTTTTTGTTATTTTCGGTTGAAAAAGAAGAAAAATACATGAAAACAGAAATGGTATCTTTTTTTTTTCTTTCAGATTTAAATCACGAGTTCCATCTGTAAACCAAAAAAATTCGCCTGACTTGCTTTTTTTCAATCAAAAAAAAAAAACAACAAATTCATCAACAAACCCCCCCCCCAAAAAAACGATTTTTTTATCCTTCGTAAAGCAGAATCCCCCCTTAACTGAAGTTGTCTTCAGGAGCTCCCTAATCAGGGACGAAATTTCAAGTTTTTCCAGGGGAGGGGGGCAAAGGGTAAAAACACAATACAATTTCACCAAAAAACAACAAAAACCACTCCCACTTATTTGGAAATACATTGATTTCTCAAAGTCAGGGGGGGGGGGCTATTGACCCCCTGCCCCCCTAAATGACGGGCCTGGCCTTAATGGGAGGTCACGGGAGGTGAGTATGACTTTCCAAAAATATTCCTCGTACGGTAAATTTTGTCTGATGATTCGGCAAATTTGGAGAAATAATTAAAATATTGCAATTTTTAAATACTCGATTTTATCAATCAGCAAAATTTGGAGTTCCGTTCGAGAAATTGAGAATTCCCAAAAATTTAAATTCGGGGTGTTGCGGGTTGTATTTTGTTGCTCTAAAAACGAAGAAAATGTTTTTCATTGAATTATTTAATTTTGAGAAACAAAGCATCCTACTAAAATTCTAATTATGACACAAAAAACTTTAAAAAAACTCAGAAAACTGTACTTTCCATAATGATGAACAAATAAATTTGCGAAGGGCCGTATTTAAAGGGGTTGTAGGGTTCAAACCCCCTCCGAAATTTTGAAAACTATTACAAAGAATGCTTTTTATTATACTTTTTTGCTTAAAAAATCATTTTGTGATTTTATTTATTCCCTTTTTATTCATTTTTCACTTTCATTTGAAAAATGAAACTATTATTATTGAATATTAGTATAAATTCAGTGCTCTATATGCTGTATTCATTTTTATTGCAGTTATTGTGAACATAATTTCACATAAAACATTATAGTTTCTTTCAAATTCTTTAAACCGCTAAAAAAACAAAAATAAATAAATAAATAAATAAATAAAATAAAAATAAAAACACACACATAATTCTTTAAATTTGAAAGTGATAAACTCTATGTTTAGGTAACTCATGATTTTAAGAAGTAATATTTTAAAATGTGAATATATGAGTACACCTGTCTATCTGTTTAAGTTGTTAAATATTCGGTGCATTTTCAACAGGTGCAAAGGAATATAGTGCGCACATCAGAGTTTTCCTTCATTTAACAGATATGTCATTTATTACATTTTCTCATGTTACTGCCCTGAAAGCAGTATCCTCTCATTTAAATAAGCTGCTGTATCAAAAATTAATGGAATATAGAAAAGAAAAATGATCATTTAGATTTCACGAGAAATGTGTTTAGTAAAACCCTCCCCGAAACATACGTCTGGTTACGGCCCTGAATTTGCGCCCTAAAATAATTTTTTTGGCAAAAGTAATTTAGTTTGACGATAACTTATACTGAATACTCATTCTGTAGAACAGGGATAGAATGTAGGAGTTACACTTCAGGTGTGAAGCTTTAAAAGTGAAACAGTAATAAGGTTTCTCCTTACGCTCAGAACGAACTTTTTTTTCCAAGCAACGAAAAAAAAGTTGGATTGAAAACAAACAACATTATTTAAGAAAACGGTAACGGTTACGAGCGGATATTCATTTTTAAAAAACTTACTTTTAGAGAACGGAAGATACTGTTTCCATTCTTGTTCTAGTTAGTTGTGCAAGACAATCAAGACCTACTTTCTAATTTTGTCAAGAAAAACATGGATATAAATATATATGAGCAAAATATGTAATGGATTGTAAATATTTTGAAATGAAATCTATGTCGTTAATTATTCCTTATTGATCAGTAAAATTTATTCGTCACATAAAACTGAAGAGTCCATTTTCTTTATTCACGAATAATATTAAGTCAAGTTAAAAAGCCGTTTGTTATACATTCGAGAAATAGTTATTTAATTATATTCGAGAAATAATTAATATTTTTGTTTTAATTTAGCCGAAATTTTTGTGCTGAAATGATTTATTCTATCGAAGTTTAATTTTAAAGTTGTTTTTAGCAACATTTTAAAAAAATACGTTAAAAACAGTTTTATTAGGCATTTTTAAAAAGGTAAATGCAATAATTTAGTTATTACATAGTTTATGCAACTTTTTCGTCTCTCTACACATTAATAAAAATAGATAAAAGATGAATTCAGATTTGAAAAACAAATCTATTAAATTCAAGCCTGAAAGTAAAAAAAAAAAAAAACAACTACCAGGGGCGGATCCAGCAAAAATTGACAGGGGGGGGGGATTCGCCCTTGACAACACAATAATTATTTGAATACGTTTAAGAATAGAAAATAAAATTATTAAATACAGTGATTAAAGCAATTAATGTCGCTTCAAATTAAATTTTAGTTTTGTTTAATAAAACAAAACAAAACAAGAATAATAATAATAACAATAATAATAATAATAATGATGATAATAATAATAATAATAATAATAATAATAATAATAATAATAATAATAATAATAATAATAATAATAATAATAATAATAATAATAATAGTAATAGTAATAGTAATAGTAATAATAATAATAAGATAAATATCGTATTTGAGGATTTAGGGTGGAATATTTTTTTTTGTGAAAACTATTCAAAACAGGCATTTAAAATTTGATTTATCGAGAAGTATAAGATTTTCCACTTTTTCAAATAGTTGAGGGAGAGATATGTTTTGCAACGGGTATTATTTTTTTAAGTATAGAAATATTATTTTGGAAGGTAAACACTTAAGATTTATTTAAACAATTAAAACGAAAATAAAGGAAATAGATACATTATGTTTGATGAGTGGGTTCTGTAGAGTCGTTGCGTCATTTATCTACTGTTATGAAATGTATGTTTTCTCGCATTAGGAAACGTTTTCTAGCTTTTTTAAGTGAAAAAATAAATAAATAAGTAAGTAAATAAATCAAAACAAAATGAAACGGAACTAAACAATTTCACCATGAGGTGGATTCAAAGCTTTGATGATGGTTTTTCCAAAAGAAAAAGAAAAAGTTTAAGTTTTTAACTACATTGCTTATTTTAAATTTCATTAAACTTTATTCCTCAGTTCTTAGCAAAATCATATTGCTAGTAACAGAGGAATAAAGTTTAATTATGGAAAAAAAATGTACATCTTGTCAATATGTACATTTTTTTTCCAAAATAACTATCAGTTTTAAAAGAGATTTAGAAAAAAAAAAAAAATTAAAAATGAAGCCGTGACATTGAAGCTTGGAAAAAGTACATTGTAAGGGGCCAGGAACAGTTAATAATAATTATACTAGGTAACTTGATGCAGCCTTTTGTGTATAAAAATCCAGTATTAACCTACCTTATAGTCAACGCGATTGGTAAAACACATATAAAAGCGGCTGAAAATTTTGAAAAACACATTCAAAAGCTGCTACGTCTGCACAAGTGAAAATAATTTGGGACAGTGCTGAAAACTAAGCATCATTCATCGAGTTTGGATTGCACATTAATATTATATTAGCTGTAAAAAGAGCTTTCACTTATCACATTTTTTGATTGATCGCACGACATCAACAAGAAGTTGTCAGTCGTGTACGTTTAGAGGAAGCAGCATTGCGGCGTTAATTTTTAATTGTTACAAACGCAACCACAATTATGTCCACTCAGTTTATGTCACAGATGAGCACTGGTATTATCATGGATGACAGTTTGCATGAATTGAAAAAAAAAAAAAAAAAAGAAAAACTCGTGCTTAAAAAATAATAAAGGAAGAAAACTGCTACGTAATGTACAATCATGTGTTTTAAACAGCACTATAGCAAGTTTTGCTTACCTGGAAGTGTGGTGGGGGTATTATTATTCTTTGATTTGAAAATAAATTTAAGTTTCAGGACTATTCATGCGTAGCGTATGTCAGTTGGAAAATTATTGTTCTGTAGCTGTCTGTTTTGAAAATTTGGGAACAATTGTGAAAATGAATGTTTAGTTTTATTTTGATTTGGTTAACACAATTGATAATACAAATGATTTGGGAGAAAAAAAAATCCAGAAAATTTTGGGATAAAAATATTTTTAAAAACATTTTAATTATTCTTCTGTATAAAATATGCGAGTAGTGGGTCAAAGAACTTAAATTTACAAATCGCTGTTTGCAATGAAATTTCTCTTACAAAGGACAATTAACAGTTACCCTTTTCTAAATTTGGGAATAAATTGCGATTAAATAGTCAAAATCAAACAAAACCCGGTAAGACACTTTCAACCAGTGCTTGGAAAAACTACATTTCTTTTGCAGCGAACTACAACTACAGTTACTTAGTTATAAATGTAGTTAACTACAACTACAACTACTTTTTTTTAATGTAGCGACTACAAACTACTTTTGAATTGTAGTCGCTACTTCACTGCGAATTAAAAAATCAATAGATAAAAAGCATAGACCGTTTGAGGATTGACCGAAAAAAGTGATTTCTCTATATTCTCTATCTCTTCTGTACTCTCTGCTAATAATAAAGCTGAAGGTGGGTCTGTCCGTCTGTCTATCTGTGACCCGCGTAGCGCCAAAACCGTTCGATCGATTTTCTTAAAATTTGGCACAAAATTAGTTCGTAGCATGGGTGTGTGGGTCTCGAAGCGTTTTTTCGAAAATTCTATTTCGTTTTTTTTCTATTCTAATTTTTAGTTCATTTTTCATATAAATTCAATAAAATGGGGAAGAATTATTTTATACACATTTTCAAGTCTTATGTTATTCGAAGCAAAATTTGCTGCTAAAAATGATATTAATTAGAAGTTTCTACGAGCATTAGAAGAGCTGCAATAATTGTTTTTAGAATCCCGGAAATTCAAGGCTTACCTTGAGCAAAGCAAGCCAAACGATTCTAAAATGGTTAAGCCCGAGAATAAAATTTGAAAATAAAAATGAACTGAATTACTTTATCACAACGGAAATTAACTTTTCGTTTTGTTTCCATGGTTTCGTTTTTATGCCTTTTTTGTTTCGTTCTTTTTCCCTTAATAATTTTCAAAATGTAGGGGAGAGTGGTAATGAATGGGCCACTTTTTGGATTTGAATTTCTGTAATTTTTTCTAACACTTTGTTTTAACTCTAAATTGGTGTTTTAGTTACTTTACTTATCTGGCTATCTAAAAAAGTCATAAAAGTTGGATTAGCACCTGTTTATAATGAATTATAATAGAAAATAAAAATTTTGAAATTTGGCCCATTCAACCCCACCTATGGGGTTGAATGGGCCATCGAAGGTAATAAATGGGCCACTAAATGAATTCAATGAAAACATGTGGATTTAATCTTTTATTTGCTGGATATGACAAAATAAATGTTGCACTTGACTTGACGATACAAAATCATACTGATTTAAAATTATATAAACATCAAAACTGATGCAATTAAAATAAAACTGATGAATACCAATTGTAGCAGAAAAATGACTAAATAATGAGATTGAAAGAAATAAATAACATCAAATATATATGAAAAAAAAATAACAGATAATACACACTATGATTTAACAAAATTTATATATTTCAAAAATAATATTAAAAATCACTTTCAAAAACTTCATCTTCATTTTCAAACTTGTCAAAATTCAAAAGAATTTTTTAAAATTTACTAGACATCGGGAATAAGAAATATCTAACTTAAGTTGCCAAGAAAGAAAATGAAATTGTACTGTGAGGAATATAATATGAAGGAGAGAGGGGGTCTTTTTCAAGCCATGCACTGCGACCAGAGGTCTATTGTACTATAGGAATATAATATAGATCTGCAAATAATATTTAAAAGTTACTACAAACCTATTTTGACGACAGTAATCTTTATCTATGACAGTCAGTTGTGTTTCATATTAATGCGAAAATCCAAAGAAAAGGAAGAAAAACAATATTTAGGTGGCCCATTCATTACCATGACATAGTGGCCCATTCAGCCCCACCTATACTTTTGGAATACTTCTAGGTTTTTGGAGTACATTGAATTTAGATAACATCAAAATACATCTTAAGATTAGTTTATAGATATGGAAAGACTAGCTTATACATATGTATGCAGTGAAATACTTGGTACATTTTAGCTAGGAAATGTTTTACTAAAAAGGGAAAAACTTACTTTTCAGTCAGATTCTTGACCATGCCACTCTAGTTTGAAAATGGCTCAGCGTAAACGAATGAAAATTGGATGAGTTTAGTAGAACAAATAGCTACATCTATTGGTGGCATCAAAAAAAAATTCATGCAAATACTTTTTCATATTTTGTTAGTGGCCCATTCATCACCATGGCCCATTCATTACCACTCTCCCCTATTTGTTTATGTAGCAATCCAAACTCCCTGCCTTCTTAAAATGAGTTATTTAACTTATTTTCTCAGTTTTTAAGAAATTAAAACTCGGTAAGTTATAAAAATATCGTATGAATTGCGATATTGCAACGTTTTTTCCAAAGTGTTTCATTTCGGAAAATGTATTATTTTGTTTTTGAAGTTAGGAAAGAAAACTTTCTTCTTCTTTTAAACTTTGGTAAGATTTCTGTTGGTTTCTGTAAGCAACAAAATTGTTCTTATTTTCACTTTTGGCTTATTTTTATGTCATACTTTTAAGGAATTATAGTTGAATTATAACTAAAATAGAGTATTCTTTCTGCTATATCAATTATTTAACAAATGAACTTTTAATTTTATACCACGGGCAAAGTCGCGCGGGTACCGCTTGTACATCAATAAATTAACTTATTTGAATATGGAATACAACTAGGAATTGTCTTTAAATTTATTTGTTACTTTTCCTTTTTGCTCCTTTTTTTTTCTTTTTTTTGCTAAAATTTTCCTTTTTAGATTCTTCTTACAATTTTTCAAATATTCGCCTAAAGAAAGGATTCAAAGGTTAAAAGATTGGAAATAGTCAACCTTCATTTTTTTAAATTTTCTTGCCAGGGAATATTTAGGAACATGAAAATTATTTGAAGGAATATATTCTCAAAATCATGATGCCACATAAACCAATAACATCAAACAGATAGAATGTACCTCGTCAAAATGATGTATCTAAGATCAGCACATGTTGTTATGGCTCTTATTTCTCATTGCGTCCGCTGCTGTACTCGCGCAAGATTTGCGCCAGAGTCAGTTAAACCTTGTTTTTTTTTTTTCTCCATCTTTCTCTTTAAAATTTTTTTTTTTCATTCATTTATTTATTTTTTTAATTTAAAAGTAGTTTCCAGAAATCGCTACAAACTACTATTTTTTTGTATCGCGCTACTCACTACTCTACTTTTTTTTAAAAAGTAGTGCGCTACACTACAAACTACTAAAAAATGTAGCTGCTACAGTAGTTGCGCGCTACTTCCGACCATTGCTTTCAACAGACAAGAAAACTGTTGTGAAGTGAAGTGTTGTAAAATGAAGCTTCATTTTACTAAAAGTGAAAGAAGGAAAGTAAGACATTTGATTTTGAAAGCATTTTGTATAGGTAGACCGGAGCAAGTTTACGCGGATTTTTCTCAATGAATTTTCCAATTTTTATGTTTCGATTTAGGAACTTTTAGACATTATTGTCGTATAAAGCAGTTAATAAAGTTGAAGTTTGTGCATTCGGTTTTTGCCCTGTTTGAGTATTTTTAAGCGTTAAAAAAATAATGTTTAGGTCAATGTCTGTTACGTACGCGCCCCACAACTGGGGCACGTGTATGCAGTCTCACTAACCCAGTCTCACTTACAGAGCGGCCTTTTTCATTATTTTGACATCTAACTTAATTATGTTGGTTCTTTGAACATAATGTCTTGTCATCTATAAAATAAAGAACATTTATAATGGGTAGAATAGTCTATGAAATTAAAGCCGAGTAAGCATGGAGACATAACTATGATTTTAAGCTACTAGAAACGAATCTCTTACTCCAAGAATCCTTATATGATGATTGGCAAAACTAAACAGAGCCTGAATACTAAAAAGGTTTGACACAGTACGGTACAAAAAAGATTCAAAGGCACATTTACGCAGTAAAAACTTGCCTAAGCGTGCCCCGTTGTTAATGCGTAAACGTGCCCCGTCACCGTGTTCGGATTCATTTTTAACGTACAACAAAATTTAATAACGCTTTTGTTTTATACACACGCACACACACATCGAATGCTGTTCTTAAACAAGGATAGAGTTCTGCTAATATGCATATATTTGTTTATTTTTATCTAAGTATTCTTAGTTCACAATAAGCTTCAATAAGTTCAACACAAAATTTACTCAAGTTGGCAGAAAACAGTTTATCCTCCCCAGATGCTATATCAAAGCTCGATGGTAGCTAAAAACTTGTGGGAGTACTTGCTAGGATCCAGCACAAATCTGTTACTGCTGGTGACACACCAATTCTAACACGTTTCAAAAAAAGGGCACTGCATAAACATGCCCCGATCTACCCTAATGTCTTTAATTTGCTTGAGTGGAAGAATTTCTTGTCTTTAAAATATCCTTTTGTTTCTCAGGTTTAATATCAAAAAATCAAAACAAACGTCGATTTTTTTTTGAAGTTTCTCCAGACGAGGATAAAATTCTACTTCAAAAAAATATTTGTTAGTACGATCCAGTTTTGGCAAAATATTTATAGTAATCCGCTAATAGGATCATTGTCGTAATATTCCTACTCTGAAGCATAAACTTACTAACTGGGAAGTGAAGTAAAAAAAATACTCTAGTATTCCTTCTTAAATCAACCAAAAGTCGAAACGGTTTTTTAAAAATACTACTTTAGTGGTATTAAAGGAAAAAATAAAGCGAAAATATGATTTTATACGTCAAGTAGGGGAATGTGGGGCAGAGTGAAATGCTATTTACTCTGTTTTTAGCTCCACCTATCTCGTAGTTTTTAACTGTATGGCAACACATGCAGTCTGTTCCAGTTAGGAAAGAGTTACTAGTGAAGATCAAAGCATACGATAATTCAGATAATTTTTAAACATTTATGCTCATCTTGTAATACTTTATTGCAAGTAAAAAAATATTTTTGGTATTATAAAATGAAAAATTTCTCGTTATTAACACTTTAAATATTAATTTAGAGCTTTTATACTATTTATTTATTTATTCTCTATTTTAATTATTCATTTCCTCTCATTTTTAAATAAATTTAATTATTTAATTATTGGTTTATTATTTCAATATTCAGTTATTTATTAATTCATTCTTTTATTTACTCATTCATTCGATTAAACAAATTTTAATAATTGAGTGGAAAATATTTTATTAGAAAATATTCTGTTTTTCTCTTTGCCCCATAAAAAAAGTGACACTTTTCCACTTTTTTTCTTCTGAAGGTACAAATTTACTACCACAAAAAAAAAAAAAAATAATAATAATAATAATAATAATAAATCCCAATGCAACTTTCTTCTCAAAATATATTGTCCTTTCTTTATGTATACTTTCTTTTTTCTTTTTTTTTTTAACAAATGAGAGTTCTTTTAAAAGTTAAAACACTAAAATTGATTCAAAGTCCCTCTAAGTATCAACATTTAATTTTCTCACGTCAATTGCTTCTAAGATGTACTTCGCTAATTGAAAAGTGCAATGAGTTTTTTGCTTATTCAGAGAAAATATGGATGTTGCGATATTTCAAAATGTCAATGTAATCCTTTAAAAAATGTCCTCTAGGTTGTTTAGTATTTGATACACAGATGGTAGTTTCCCTCTTTTTTCACGGCCTCTATCGTTACGACCATGTGACCCAGATAAAGAAATTAATAAAAGTGAAGGGTTTGAATTAGCCACAATCATTTAAAGTGATCATTTTTTCATCAGGAAAGAAACATTCAGGATCATTCTGGAATAAAATATTTAACAAGGATTTCCTTTTACTTTCCTTCTTGCTTTTCATTTTTTCATTTCACTTATCTATGGTAACACCATTGACTGGACTCGGGTTTTAACTTAGTTCCATAAATAGAGAAGTTAAAACAACTTTCACCGACGACAAAGATAATTTAAGCTTTGAAAACGAGAAAGTTTAAAACTTATACTTACCTATATATTTACATCTAAAAGTTAAAAAACCTATAAATTTAAATTTTGTACAGGTTTCCAAAGAAATCAGTTCTACGAAAAACGGAATTTGAATTGTACAAAAGCTTTTGCTGCGCTGACGCTGTGAATTCTTTGGATGAACGACTCATTATTGCTTAGATTAATTAACCAAAAATTAATGGGAAAACCCTAATTTAAATCAATAACAAATAATTAAATTATTTTTTAAGAAAAGAAAAAAATACGCTTTTAGATTAAATCAAACTAAAAACAAAAATTTCATGATAGTCTAACTGATTCCCCTCTGATTTTCAAAACTATTGAAGATTCGCTAAGTTTACATTCACTTATAATACATCAACATGCAATATAGTTCAGCCTTTAGTATTAATAATAGTATTAAATATATTACTTTTATATCTGCAAAAAACGTTAATTTTATATTTTATTCAGAGTTACATATACAAACTGAACACTTATTACTGAATTACATTACTGAAACACTTAGAATACTTCAACATGTAATAATATAGTTTATCCTTTCGTGTTAATAATACTATTAAATATATTACTTTCATATTTGTAAAAAACATGAATTTTATCTTTTATTCAGAGTTACATATGTACATTATAAACAAAAAAACCCACTTGTAAAATCAATAAAAGCGTATTAAAAAGTGTTCTAAACTTATTCAAACCATGTGATATTTTAAAATCATACATTGATTCTATGCAGAAGAAGTTAGATTTTCAGAGTAGAGTGAAAATTGACTGCATTTGTATGAATTTGTCACATAAAATAGTTCATTTTAAAAATAGTTCAAGCCTTCACGATGTAGCTAACACTTGCTTTTGAAATAAGGGACAAAAATTTTCTCTTATTGATTTTCGATCAGCGGAGATTTGGTTTTAAAATTTATTTTAGTATTCAAGGGCAAAGCATACATTTATCACAATAGAACCTAATTTGTTTTTTAAGTGTTGCATAAAATATGTAACTGCATAATAATTCATGTCTTAAAGTAATTGAACTGCTTGCAAAGCATAATTATAGTCATTTAGTGTAACTCATTTAAACCAACTGTTTTTCTAGTTAAACACATAACTGTCATTGAAAATCCAAATAATACTGACAAAAATAAAAGAACCGAAAAAATAAAAACTTTTAATCAGATTTTATGTTTCAAAAAATTGCGGAAATTGCCCAATATCTTTTCAATGTTTTCGAAAAAGCTGTTTCAAGCAAAGTTGCTGCATGTTAAAGCTTTTGAATAGGACAAGACATTTTCTCAAGTTTTTCAAATTGTGACTTTTTAATGGCATTTGAAAATAAACTATTTTACATAAATAATTACAATTTTCATTTATCTTTATTCCTTTCATTAATTTATGCTATGTCATGTTTTAAAAGAACAAGAAAAAAAATTCTCTTAAAAATACATTGCAGAAAATAAATTGAAAAGTAACAATAAAAGAAAACTATTTACGAAGTTATAGATATTAAAATATTTACTAAAACGTGGATAAAAGATACATTATCAAAGACTCAAAAATGCGCAGAAATATAACTAAAATCAAAGAATAAAATAAATTAATAACATAATGAATGAATGAAATTAATAGCTAAGTTACTAACTTAATAACTTGTATAAATTAACATGTTTTTAGTTGACCTTATACTATTATTATTTAAGTTAATTATTGAGGTAATTCATTGAACGTTTAAAATAAAATTTCAAGTTATGGATTATGACACGGTTCAAATGTATGTCGACCGGTTTGTCCACACCATGCTATAACTTTTGATGAAATTATTCGAGTCGAACATAAAAAGGAGAAAAAAATAATAATAGCAAATACCAATAATAACAATAATAGCAATAGTTATAATAACAATAGTTATAATAACAATAATAGCAATAGTTATAATAACCAATAATTATAATAACAATAAGAGCAATAGTTATAATTAGAGATGCCGATTAATCGACAGAACCGATTAATCGGCCATAATCGGCCACTCGGCCGATTATTTATAATCGGCAAAATCTTACCGATTAATCGGCGGAAAAAATATTTTTTAAATATATTCTTTTAGAGTATATCCTCACCAAAAAACTTTTACAAATAAAATTATTAACAGTAAATAAAAGCAATTTTCAGCAAATATTACTATAATAACATGTAGTATGAAAGAGTTCAGAGTAAAAACAAAACGAATAATACAGAAAGTGCGTAAAACTTAATGAAATGTTGTACAATTACCCTCACAGTTGATATTCGCATGACACTATTAGGAATAATCAAACTCCTTGGCTTTTAAATTGGAATGCGAAATACACTTCAATGTTCCCTTTTATTTATAACAAGCCCAATTTTGCCGATTAACCAGTGGAAAAAAATGTTTAAATAAAATTACATGAAATATGCTTTGAACAATAAACTCCAATGAATTATTTTATAAACAAAAAATTTCTACAAACGTAAGCATAACGTGTGGTATGAAAGTGTAGTGAGTAAAAAAAAAACAAATAACACAAAGAACGAAATATATAAAAATTTTCTCCATGGTTGATACACATTTTTTAATAAATTAATTTTTCTGTTTTGCAAAAAAATAGGAAAATAGGTACATACATATGATTTTGCAACAGCTTTTAAGTGTCAATACTTTTCGTGAAAATTGCAACACCATGAAGGACTTGCACGAATGGGCTGAAATTTTCAGCAAATGCAAAGTAGGGTATGATACGCAAATGATTAGAATTTTAGACTCGTAGCGCATGCGTACGCTGAGCAGGGCCCTCTGAATTTCGGGTTTATCCGAATAAATAGACGGCTGCAGCAAGGCGTGTATGGTTATAGGTGATTATCTGCTTGTGATAAACGTTAGCTCAGACCTTGCTTATGCCTCTTCGATGAAAAGGAACTAGGTTTCAACAACTTGCGGAGTTTGAACAGGGGAGGATCATCAGCCTTCGTGAAGCTGGATTGTCTTATCGTGAAGTAGCCGCTCGTGTGCAGCGTAACAGCAGCACAGTGATGCGTGTTTGGAAGCAGTGGACGGACGAGTGTCAAACAACTCGGAAATCCAGGAGTGGACCCCAAAATGTGACGTCAGCGCGCGATGCTAGACACCTTATCCGCATGGTGCTGATGGACCGTACAGCTTCTTCTAGACAACTGGCAGCACAGTGGTCAACAGCTACAGATGTTTCATAGTGCGCTTCATCAATTCGTAGACGTCTGCTGCATCGTGGACTGCGCGCAAGGACTCCTTTATACAGGATTCCCCTCACGCTAAACCATCACCGCCTGCAGCTACAATGGGCCAATCAGCATAAGGACTGACGTGCTGATTGGCAGTATGTTGTATTTTCCGATGAATCCCGCTTTAATTTGTGGTACCATGATGTCCGCATTTGCGTCCGACACTATGCCGGTGAACGCCACCTTTCAGAGTGCATTATCGAACGTCACAGTGGACGAACACCTGGCGTCATGGTCTGGGGTGCCATATCATATCACGGACGATCTCAATTGCTGCGAAGTGTGGGTAACCTGAACAGCAACCGGTATATCAGTGAAGTTCTACAGCCCCAAGCTGTCCCCTTCCTTCAAGGCTTGCCTGGCGCTGTATTTCAGCAGGATAATGCCCGCCCTCATGCCGCTAGCACTGTTCAATCCTTCCTTGCATCGCAGCAGGTACAACTTTTTCCCTGGCCAGCTCATTCCCCGGATATGTCGCCGATTGAACATGGCTGGGATTTCGTTGTTCGGCATCTCGTACGTTATCCTCGTCCTGGTGCTTCTACAGACGAACTTTGGGTAGGCATACTAACAGTATGGAATGCTCTTGATCAGGCAGACATTAAAAATTTAACTCCATGCGACTTCGCGTAGCCGCACTTATTGCAGCCCGTGGTGGCTACACAAAATACTAATTTCAATATTTTTTTTATTGTTTGTGGCTCTTTCTCAGTTTAATAATTTATTTATACCGCTATCACTCATCTCTGTGTTAAATTTTATTCAATTATGACGATTCCTTCATGGTGCTGCAATTTTCACAAACATGAGTTTCGATAACTTTTAATTCTCCCAAGGAATAAAAGTCAAATTCAATTACAAATAACAATTAAAAAGTAAAGTTAAGTTGAAAGTGCTCCTAAATTAGCGTGCGCACTACACTTCCCCTTAGTTTTTTAAATTTCTAATTAACAAAATGTAATTTTATTAGAAATAAATATTATAAAGATTGGCTCAAAGGAGTTGGATGAAATTGTGCAATTATTTTTTGAGAAAATTTTGAAAATTGAGTAAAATAAATAGCATCTCAAAAATAATTCAGTATTAATTCTAAAAATTGAAATTGTAAAAAAAAAAAAAAATATGTTGAAATTGGGAGTAAAAAGGATCATCATGATTAATAATCGGCTAGGGCAGATTAATCGGCCGATTATCAAAAGCCGATTAATCGGTAATCGGCCAATTTGCTTATTGGTGCATCCCTAGTTATAATAACAATAAGAACAATAGTTATGATAACAATAGTTATAATAACAATAATAGCAATAGTTATAATAATAATAATAACAACAGTTATAATAATAATAATAATAATAATAATAATAATAATAATAACAACAACAAATTTGAACTTTCGTTTAAATCGGCAATCCCCAAGATCCAGGCTATTTCATCATCATGTTTCATAAGCTGATTTCAACAATGTTTTGCTCAACTTTTAACAGTTAAGAAAAAGTCTTACATACGGGTACACAGAAATTTGAATAACATATGAATACTGATTAAACCCCCTGAATAAATTTTAGTTTGAGGAACTTTCTGACGTAGTGCATGTATAGAAAAGAAGAAAAGAGGTTTTGATTTGGTTACTTAAGAACCAGCAGACCAACAGACACACATTATTCATCATCTCAAAACCCTACTTTCCAATTTTTCGATACTTGTTTATTTTTCTCCCCGACTTAGCGATAGTTTTTAAGATGCATTAATCCGCTTTTAATGTCCATTTCGTCTTTTTTTTACTTTAACGGAAAAGTAGGCTAAAAACGAAGTGAATTCAAAGCTATATATTTTTTGCTGTTGTAAAACTGTCTTCAAACGATGCATTTTTTTTCCTTTACATGGTTATTGAAATAAAATATCTTGCTGTCATTCCAAATTTTTACAGGGTCACCAATATTATTATTATTATAATATTGGTGGTATATTTTACTTTTGCCACGCGGACTAAAAAGTAAGGCATTTCTCTTCTAAAATAAACTTTCTGAGTTTCAAGGGTATTATTATCATCATTATTACATTTGTTTGCTTAATGAATCAACGGCTGAATCAAATCCTGAAAGAAGAAGAAACATAGAGTTAATATTGTTCGGTAAAAATTATGAGAATCTTTATATAGGTTCTTAAGATCTTTGTAATGGTTCTTAACTCTTGAAAAGCTACAAAGCATTTTTATTTTAAATGAATACTTTTTTTACCTTTTCAGCTGAAAAAAAATATTTTGGGGGGATATATTTTTTCTTTTTTTGTAACTCAGTTCTATTATTGGTTTTTCCAATTTTTTGTACTTTTGTGTATTAAGGGTGTGAAAAAACTTGAATTTTAAATATTTCCATAAAAACATAAATAGTTGAGATTTACTAAAAAGTAATGCTTGACAGTTTGAGAGAATGAATTTAATTTCTCTTTTATATTGCATATTTGTTATCTTTTAAGAAAAAAAAAATACTTAAAAATAAACAAAGAAATAATTATGAATAATACCACACATGCGCATAGTTATCTCAAAAAATCCATTATTAAAGAGGCATATTCGAAATTATTTCGATAGATTTTGGAATATGAAAAACAGGCTCATTCAACCATGAATAAACTTGACCGAACGGATTTTAGTCACACATAATTACCAAGGAAAAAGTCAAACAGCAGACCAAATCGGCAAATATTTAAACAAAACAAGCCTAAGTACATATTCCTCCGGAGTCCCTAACCTTCTGACCCAATTCAAAACAGACATTTCTTTGACTGCCTCATTGTCTTACTTTCATTAGGGATCGCTCGTTCAGAATACCGGTTTTGCAAGCAATTGCCGAGCGAGAGGGGGAAAAAAAAAAAAAGAAAAAGGAAATCTTCCGCTCTTGCTCACAAGTTATTGGGAAATGACCAGCGACCCAAGCTCAGTTCAGTGTTCTAGGAAATCAGCTGAACAGAAATGTAAACATTGAAGTACTATCAGTCGAAGCTCTCTCTTCTTCGTTTTATTTAAATAAAGATTGGAGCATTTGCCGGGTTGACACCAGACACGAAAGGTAAAGAATCATTGGTTGCTATATTTGTTCAGTACTATTAACAGTAATATGTTTGTTGCTCTTTTTTTAATACGCTTTAATTAGTTTCACATTTGGGTTTGTGTGTATGTGTGTATGTAACTCTGAATAAAAGATAAAATTCACGTTCTTTACAACTATAAAAATATTTTATTAAAAACTATTATTAATACTAAAGACTGAAGTATATTACATGTTGATGAAAAAGTGTTTCAGTTGTTTTTATGTAACTCTGAATAAAAGATAAAATTCGCGTTTAGTACAAATATAAAAGTAATCTATCTAATACTATTATTGATACTAAAGTCTGAACAATATAAGGGCTTACATGTAAGCCCTCAATAAAGGCTTACATGTTGAGGTATTATAAGTGCATGTTAACTTAGCGGATATTCAATAGTTTTGAAAATCAGAGGGAAATTAGACATCATGAAATATTTTGATTAACTATAAAAAAGTATTATTTAGTTTTTAAAACTATATTTAAAAATTATTTCATGTTTTGATGAATTACACTCCAAGGCATTAATATTTGAAAAAATAGACAGGAAAATGTTTAACATTTTATTTTTGATTTTATATTATAAATTGACTTGATTGAACACTTCTAAGTTTATTGTTTTTTTTATTTTGATGAATTACGCTTCACAGCATTAATATAAAAAAAGACATGAAAATGTTTGATATTTTATTTTTGATTTCATAATTGAATCGTTTATTTCAGAAAACACCCAAGCGAAAAACACTAAAAGCCCGAAAAAGTATTAATTTAGTTATGAAAAAATCAATTAGGATTTCAATATTTTGAACTGAAATATATGCATATTTAGGTATTTTTTTTTTTCCAGAAAATATTGTTGTAATCACTATTAATTAGTTTAACGTGAAGAAATAAATGTTTTCTTAAAATTAGAAATTTTGTTGTTTAGGTGGTTTCAGAAATGAACGATTCAGTTATACATTGCCTTGATTGAACAGTACGATGTTCATTGTTCCTTTTTTTTTAGTTTGATGAATTACACTTCATAGCATCAAAACTTAAAGTAGTAGGCAATAGAACATTGAATATTTTATTTTTGATTTTATAATTAGTAATTGACTTGATTTAACAGTAAAATGTTTATTGTTCTTTTTTATTTTGAAGAATTACGCTTCACGGCATTATTATTTGAAAAAGTTAACATTAAAATATTGGATATTTCATTGTTTATTTTATAACTATACATTCACTTATTGAAAAGTAATATGCTTATTGTTCTCATTTTATTTTGTGGAATTACGTTTCAAGGCATTAATATTTGAAAAAGTTAGCATGATAATTATATATATTTCATTTTTGATTTTACGCTTTTAAATTGACTGGATTGTGAGAAGAAATGTACGAAATGTGCTATAAAAAATAATGTAAATTTAAAACCATGTATTCAAATGTTCTTGGGTTGGATTTTTACTAATTAAGTGTAGAACAAAAATTGCTTGTTTTCTTTACTGTGCAGAGTGTGAAATTGATACTATAGACTACTGGGCTAAATTGCTAGTTCAATTTATTTATTCCATATATGCTAGATTGTGAATGAAATAGCTTGAATTTGGGCCAATCTTACGAAAATAAGGCAAGTGATGTCCAATTTGTCTTATTTTCATCAAAATTAATACAGATCATCAATTAATCCCCCCCATGTTTTCCTTTATTTATTCTCCATTTAATTGTGTGCAAACAAATATCGGTGGTTTGTACATAAAAAAATTATGAAGATCTTTAAAACATTTTCTTTCTCTTTTTTTTTCTGGAGGAAAAAAAAAAAAACAAAGAACAAATGTTAAGTATCCCAGCTTTAAATCATTAGGAGTAAAGATGTGATTTAAGATCCTGTTAAAATGCAACAATAATATAAAATGTCAGTAAAATTATAAAATATCTTTCGCATAGAATTATTATGTCTTTCATATAAAAATTACTTCAGCAAAACAACGTAGAACCTCTCTCCCACCCCTTAAAAAGTTTTTTTTTCTCTTTCTCTCTTTACTTTTCATTTATGTCTTAACATTGTCTATGGTTCATATCGTCCATTCTGTTATTGTTATTGCCGTTTTAAAAATGAAACAAACAATTGCATGTGATCCTTTAATGCTTTTAAGAAGTCATAAGTACTATAATAACTGAAGTAATATATATCTTCTTCCAGTCTTGAGTGTTCCGGTTAACTGATGTTCATTGTAATCGAAAAAAAAACATGCTAAACAGAGCGTAACCCAAAATTTTGTTTTTATATGAGCTTTCATATTCACACGGTGCTTGAAAAATTTTCCATTTTTTTAATTGTCCCTGCTTTTAATGCTGTAATTTTCAAGTTTTGTTTCATACTCTCGAGTCATAAACATAGCAATGTGGTTACCGTCATAAATATTTATTGCAATGTCTGCGAAAAGGTCGTAGGTGATCTGACACACACACACAACATAGCAAGTTCTACTGGAAGCCGTTGCGGCCCTTAATGTGTTCTAAATATCACTCAAAAAAAAAAAAAAAAAATGGGGGGTGAAGCGTACGAATACCAATTTATAATTACAAGGATAAACTTAGGGAAATAGCTTTGAGGTATGACCCCAGAACCTGATTACCACAGGGACACTCTGGGCACAGGCCCCTCCTCTTAGATTTCAGGGCGCCCACAATCCCCTTACTTTATCCAACGCCTCCTAAATACTAAATGCCTTCTGTATATTTTACTAAAATGCCTACTTTATGCTTTACTATTAATGGGTGATTCTACAAAAATGGGCAAATTTGTGTTCCATACTGATTGCTCTTTTTGTTTTTAATTTAATAAAAAACTATTTTGAGAATATTTTTATGCGTCTTTTGTTCTATAATTGCCGTTATCAACAATGTCAATATTTAATTATTATTCATTAAAAAAATGGATATTAGATTGAAATGTCATCCACATGCCCTGTCCCATAGATGCCATTTTCGCAATCAATGGAATATAGATTTAAAAAAAAATAATTAATTTTTTTCTCGAGAGTTTTTTATTTATAAATATGAATGTGTGCAAGATGTAAATCACAAAAAAATCAAAATAATATGAAAATAAGATCTCTAAAAGTTACTCTAAACTTTGTCCCAGCGATTATCAGTCATCCACATGTCTAAAAAGTATAGATATTTTTCTCTGAAATGTTATATTTCAAAATCTGGCAACACATCTTAAAACAAGGCATTGAACTTTGTTATTCCTGGATGAGGATTAATTTTGCTGTTCTGCAATTACTTTTTGATAAAAAGCAAGCTAAACTCAACTTTCAAGGCAAGTGTTTTTTATCTTTGTCATTAACATGCCCCACAGAATGCATGTAAAATGTACATGTAAATAAATTTTGACAATGAATAATCCTAAGGCTTACATTTGTTAGTTCTAATTCGAAGTGAAGCCGAAAAATATTCAGATATGACTTTTTGAGAACACAATTACTTGTGTTTTGTCATTCACATGCCCTTTTTCTATTGTCATTCACATGCCCCAATGTAAGACACGTGGATGAATCAAAAGCCAAACTATGACAGTACAATGTTTAAAAATTATGTCTAACAGTTTACTGGTTAAAAAATTTCATTAATATACCTATTGTGTTTGTGTTATTCACATACTTACTATGTTATATTCACATACCTATTGTGTCATCCACTTGTCCTTTTTATCATTCACATATGCCTTCAAAAAATTAAAATGCAAAAATACAATAAAATACAAACATTTAAGCTCTGCTGATATTCTATTTTAATTATGTAACTTATCAAGTGCTTTGCTGATTTTTTTCAGATTTTTAATTTTAAATTAATTTTTTGAATTCTACATGTTAGAAATATTCCCGTATTTGTAGAATCACCCTAATACTAAAAGCCTACTGTGTATGTGTGTATGTCGACGCATATTTTTCTGTTAATAATTTGATAGCATTATCATTATTTTTCTTAAGTTCGATCTTTGCACAAAACTTTTATTTTATTCTGGTATTGTAAGAATATTTTTACTCGTAACACGTAACTGATATAAAAGGGGCGGGGCGTGAAATGGAAATGTTCCCCATGTCCAATGCCAGAATGATCGGGCTCTGTATGACCCTAAGGATCATTGTTGGAAACGCACATCCGCTGAGAGCCAAGTCGGGTCTCTTTTTCTTCGAGTTGTCGAGGACCCTCTCTCATTGAAATTTAAAACTTCCAATTTCAAACCAAGCCCCTCTCAGGGAAGCGACCCTAGCAAGACTGGCAAGGTCCCCAATCGACCCAGTGGAGACAAAGTAAGATAGTACACTAAACCACCTTCAAAGAATTAGCAGCGAAAATAGGGAAGAAGTTATTTAGGGGCGAAAAATAAGCCGTTCATCCATACTGTAGAGTTCAATGACCCCTCAAATCCCAGTACAGTAAACTCTCGATTATCCGCGAGGCGGATTGTCTGCAAGGGCCCCGGGAAAGAAACGAACACAATTAACTGATTTTTTTCGAATAAACACAAATTAAAATTTTGTTTTTTCTTAACATTTCGTACCTAAGAGTGCGGTGTACTTCATCCAATACATTGTTTTAACTGGGCGGTATCGTAAGTAACACTGCTGTGCCTATCGTCACTCTTTGTACATATCACGTGTTAAGTGTAATGCAATTATTTTCAAGAAAGACTCTTTACCCCTTATTTTATGCTTTTTTTTCGGATTATCCACGATTTTTGTTATCCGCTATCCCCGTGCCACTCAATTCCTCGGATAGTCGGGAGTGTACTGCATCATATTTTCGAAACCCGTGTATTTGTTTGTACAGCAATGAGTTAAAATATTTCTCTTTTTTATGCATGGTTCAATCTTTCTTTCTTTTAATGCATGTCTCTCGTTGTATAATAGTGTATAGTATTGCTCTGGTGAGTTGACCTCTAAAACACTAACAATGATTACTTTTTCTTGGGTTACAAAAAAAAGATAATTTCCACTTATTTTAGTTGGAATAGTTTTGCAAAACAACAACAAAAATAACTCAACTAAATTCAGCGCCAAATGCAATTCCCTATCATCTGGAAAGAGGTAAAGACTCAATATATACACTGGCGGAAAAAAAAATCCCAACACCAAGAAAAAATTGCCGTAGAGTAATGAAATTTGGGTAATGCAGTTGTCTAGTTAAGATGTTTAATTGATTAAATGTACAAGATCACTGGCTAATTTAAGCTCAAGAAAATGATGTGCAAATGTGAAATTATGTAAATTTAATAGAGGGTGTAACCTCCAGAATTTTGAAGGCAAGCCTGCAAGCGCGCATACATTATGTCATAAAGGTGCCGAATGTCACTTTGTGGTCTGGAGTTCCATGCTTGTTGCACTTGCTGTGTCAATACTAGGACCGTCATTGTTGACTGTGGATGATGCTTGAGGTGCCATACCCATGATATCCCATACGTTATCAATTGGAGACAGACCAGGTGATTTTGCAGGTCATGGTAACATGTCAGCACTCTGTAGAGCACATTGCGTCACAGCAGCGATGTGAGGGCGAGCGTTATCCGGTTGGAAAACGCCCCCTTGAATGCTACTCATGAAGGGCTGTATTACTGATTAAATTAACAGACTGACGACAAATTTTCAGTCAGTGAGTTTGGGATAACCACAAGAACGCCCCTGCTGTCGTAGGAAATTGCTCCAGAGACCATAACTCCAGGTGTGAGTCCCGTGTGTCTAGGCCGTAGACCGCTTGGATGCCGGCTGTCCCTTGGTCTCCTTCTGACCAATATACAGCCACCACTGGCACTAATTCAGAATCTGTTTTCATCAAAAATTACAACAGATCTCCACTCGACCTCCAGTGAGCTTTGTCGTGGCACCACTGCCGTCGGAAAAGGTAATGGTTTGCAGTCGATGGAATACCGGCTACAAGCTGCCTGGCTCGGAGCTGTCCTTGAAGTAAACAGTTTCTTACCGTTCCTTGGGTCACGACGGTACGAACTGCAGCTCGAATGTCAGCCGCAGATGCAGTACGATGCGCCACAGCCGCACGCAAGACTCGCCGATCTTCCTTCTCAGTCGTGCCACGTGGCAGCTCGGAACTCGATCTTCTTGAGGTAGTACCATCCCTTGCCCATAGCTTCCAATAACCATGCATGGTGGAAACATTCCCACCCAAGTCTTTCTACAATATCGCGAAATGAAAATCCACCTTCTCGTAGTCAATTTGTACGACCTCGTTTAAACTCGGTGAGCTGTTGATAATGGCTTCTTCGTCTTCTTAAAAGGTATTCCTGGCTAACATGAACGCAATTCGTCCAATTTCACGGGAAAATAATACACACGAGCTTCACAACACGCTTTTAAAACAAGCCTTATTAGCATGTTCTGAGTAACGCCAGCTGCGCCACACTTATGCGCGGAACACGAAATTTCAATCGATGTCATCTTTCAGTTGTATAAACACGCCTACCAAATTTCGTTTATCTAACATAAGTCTTTCTTGGTGTTGGGATTTTTTTCCGCCAGTGTATATATATATATATTTATACAGAAGTCATCATCTTCGATATACATGAGGACTGTGTCCTATACGCCTTGCTTCCTGAAAAGCACAGGACAGATTTACAGCACAGAGAGGTTGAAATAACATCTATGGGCAGGGCGGTGAACATTAAAAAGCTAGTTGAATCGCATTCAGATACTTAAAAATAAAGCATTAAAAAGAAGCGTTTGCACATTTGGATGAGCTACAAGTGTCTAGCGACATTTTATGAATCTTAACTATTAACAATTGTTGTTCAATTTCAGTTACCACAGTTCATATAGCTACAGTTGAAATTTGAAGTTGATTAAAAGAGTAACTTTTTATAATTCCTTTTTTCTTTTCTTTTTTAACTCATTGAAAGTTCCTGGAAATCGAGAGATTTTAATGAAAAAAATTTTTTTCTCACAAAATAAATTAAAAATTTCCATATTTGACAGTACTTCATTGAAAAAAAATAATCGTAAAAAATTACTCTATAATTAAAGCATATGATTCAGCTCAGAAAAGGAGACAGCTCAATCACATACCTACTGTCCGAATATGTAAAGGAGCAAATATTCAATCTTTCATCGAAGTATTTATTATCGCATTACTTGTTTCGCAACGATCAGCTTTTTGAGCAAAATTTTTTGTGTTTACATTGAGTATTAGATGCGGATTATTCTCACACAATTTCAACTTTTATATTTTGCCCTCGTCTTTTTTTTTTTTTTTTTTCAATATTTCGCTGTTTTGCATTTGAAGACATGGACGTGCATAATGAAGAGATTAAAAACACACTTTGAAGAAAACTATCATAGCATTCATTTTAATAAGGCAGATCAAAAACTGCAACTTAAGCAAAATTAGGGAAATGAAGTTAAGCTTCTTAAAACGCACATTTTTTCAGATGGTGAAAAGTAAGTGATTTGTTTTAACTCTCTGAAGTTAGATAGTTATTTTTTTAAATATGTATTTTAAAGTGCTACTTTATTACAAAATCGAAACCTTTCTTTGAATGCAAGTGTTTGACACACACTATTTTATATTAACGAAGTGTTCATAAAGCGTCACTTTAAAGAATGAATTGTTTTTGAAACTCTAATTTCAGCAACCCAATTCATTTTCATATCTTGTGTTTTGTTTATCGGTATTTGATAATTCATGTCATATTCCCGTTCTTACATTAGCAATCACACGGCTTCAAAATGTAACCATCAAGCCTTCACTTTATGCGTACGTTCATAAATTTTCCAGTGCATGATAACCAATGCGTTATAATTAATCCAGCGTAGACCGGCGACATTTTGGCCTGGCGACATTTTGGTCCGGCGGCCTTTTTGACCGGCGACAATTTGGACCGGCGACATTTTGGGCTGGCGACAGTTTGGACAGGAGACATTTTGGAACCGCGACATTTTGACCCGGCGACATTTTGGCCGCTATATTATGGCCCGCGACATTTCTGCGGCGACATTTTGGGTATATACAGGGTGGCCTAGAAGTCACTTTACATTTTGAAAATTAAATAACCTTTTTTCTATTAATATATTTCTTTTCCTCTTTTCAGAATTAAAAAATATAATCCCTGGAAATTTTTGGCGTGGATAAGTTTACAACAGAACAACGAGTAAGGATAATTGAATTTTACTTTGAAAATGGATGGTCAATTGTTGCAACGCAAAGATCTTGTGCCATGTCAATGTTCGACACCCCCCTAGTAGGTCTGCAATAAGGAACTTAGTGACGCGTTTTCAACAGACTTGACTTACAGAGCCATGCTGTTGAAAACGCGTCACTAAGTTCCTTGTTGCAGGCATACTAGGGGGATGTCGAACATTAAAATGGTGGTAAATGGAACGATCTTTGCGTTGCAACAATTGACCGTCCATTTTCAAAGTAAAATTCAATTATCTTCACTCGTTGTTCTGTTGTAAACTTATCCATGTCAAAAATTTCCAGGATTATATTTTTTAATTCTGAAAAGAGAAAAAGAAATATATTAATAGAAAAAAAGTTATTTAATTTTCAAAATGTTAAGTGACTTCTGGGCCACCCTGTACTACGACGGAGAGCTTAGTTTAGATTCAAGTGTTAAGGCTGATACATGAGCTACTTTCAAATAAAATATTTGCTCCACTTTTAAAAAATTGACGTATTTAACTCCAAGTGCATTTTATTGACCTGCTTTTTATGTGAATCTCTAATAAAGTTTTTGACTAGTGCATTTCTAACCATTTGACAATATTAATTGACGATAAAATGCAACATCTTTCCAGTAGATTTCACTGATAAAGTTATTTCCTTGATCAATTTGCTACTTAGAAACAAATCATAGCTAACGAGTATAAGTAGACTTTTAAAGTTTAGAGTAAAACGCGGGCTAAGTTCAAACCGTAAGTAGGGTTTTATTGAAAACTTTTTCGAAATTAAGTTGTATAGCAGAACTTACCATACATATATACATTTCAGAGACACCCATTACCTACCTGCCCAGTTAGGACTTAAACGGTTTGATGAGTCTATGAGGAGAACTAGTATCAGGTCTACTCTTGCTCCCAAACAAATGAGTCTTTTACCATTTTTACTTGCTATGTATACATTTTTAATTTGGCACCCTTTGCTTCTTGCTGCTTCAATTTATGTCGCACTAATTATTCGTTTTGGCAACCGCATGGCTCAGATATGAAAAATAGACAATACACCTTCCTCAGTTTCTATTGGCGACAAAAGCGAACATTTAAGCATGGAAATTTCATGGCACAAAGCAGGTGTAGGGTTTGAAGACTAAATGGTTTAGAAAAGGCGAATGAGTTAATGTTAAAAATAAAAATTTTAGAAGAAAAATGGAATTAAAATACATTTATACAACAGGAAAATATTTTCGTGTAAAAGCAGTACCAGGGGGGGGGGGATCCGGTGCATCCGGCGCTATTCCAGCCCCGCTTCACTTTGAGTTATTTTCTAACAAAATTTTTGAAATAAAAAAAAATATGCTAAGAAAAAATGTATGAATATTTTAATACCAAGTCATGTGTGTAATGAGTAGAGACTCTAAAGCAAGATCTGAAAGAAAGAAAAACAATAATAAAGAACAAATTTTACGTTTTTACTTGAAAAGTTAAATTCTAACAAGTAAAAGTAAAAACTGTCAGTTAAAAATTTTAAAATTTTCAATTTTCATGTGAAATTCTAACGCATAAAAGCAAAAGGCGTGTAATCGCGAATGTTGTAATAAATGCCCCTTAAAGTTCGTATTTTTAAGTTGCTACTGTTTGATTTCTTTCATGATACAAAAAGATTAAACAATGAATTTTCCATATGTTCTTCTCTGATTGAAATTTCATATGTTTAGCATGTTTTACAAACGGTGAAATAGAAGCGATGAAATATCAAGTGACGGCATGACCCCGATGGTGGAAGTGGTCACTGTATCAAGTATCGACTGAGATAATAAAATTTAAATGCTGATTGACGACTCTTCTTGCTGATAATCAAGGCCGTCTCCGCATCATTACTAGTGGCAATCTTTTCCTATGCAAGTGCTCTTGGTTATGGATGCAATCCAGGCCAGTCATTTAGGGAGGGCTGGGAGTTAATTACCCCCTCCCCCACCCACGGCTTTGAGAAATGAATGTATTTACATACACTGCAAAAGATTAAGTGTTGCTTTTACAGTATAATACTGGCAGCCGAGGTTTCAATTTAATACTAAAATACACAATAATAAATTGTAAAACTAGCAATTTTAGTTTCTTGCTGTAAAGTTAGCAATTTTAGTTTATTGCCGTAAAATTTAGTTGTATTATGCTGTAAATACAACAGTATAATACTGTCAGCAAAGGGTCCAGTTTAAAACTGTAAAATGCCCGGTAATAAGCTGTAAAATAAGCAATTTTATAGTTTAGTATTATAAAATGAGCAATTTGATAGTTTATTACTATAAAATTAGCTGTAAAAACAACGGTTATTTTTTACAATGTATGAAGAGAGCGTGGTTTTATGAAAAGTTTTTATTTTGCAATTAAGTTTGTATACGAGTTTGCACCCTTTAACCCCCCCCCCCTTTGAAAAATCTGAAGTGACGGGCCTGGTGCAATCCCAAGTTTATACAATAACGTTGCAGTTTCAAGCCATTAACAAAATTAGTGCTATTTACATTCACACGCAAAACTCTGGAGACTAGTTGATTCACCTTTTACAGCTTGTAATTATTTTCGGCGCTCATATTCGTCATTTGATATTTTCTCAACTGCACAAACATCTAGTAGTATTAACTAAGCGAAAAATGCCAGAGATATGGGTAATACTTAGTTTGTAATTCTTAAAAATTTTAAAGAATTTCTAGTTGAAATAGATTGTGATGTAGATTTCATACGTAACTTTTGAGTTTTTTTAAAAAGCAGAATGTTTTAAATTTGTAATTATTTATTTTAATTTAGCGTAATTTCATTTTTGATTGATTTTTTTTATTAATTGCAATTCAATTTCATTTTATTTTTTAAAATCACTATCATTGTTATCATTATTATTATTATTATTATTATTATTACTATTATTAAGTTTCCATTGCTATTTTTCTTATTATTATTAATTTACCATCATCATCCTTATTGGTATCACTACTATTATTATTAATTTATCATCATCGTCATTATTAGTTTTTTTTTTTTTTTTTTTTGCTTTACGAGTAATAGGCAAATAAATAAAGTTTTTTTTATTTTTTTAACACTTTGTCCATAAATAAACATTTTAAACTTTTAAGGGTTTTTATTGTCCTGACTGTACTGAAGTTGATTTTATGATTCAACTAATGCTTCCCGATTTTTTTAGTTACTGTTGAAAAATTTAGAGCAACCTTTTGTTTCCGTGACAGTTGTCTTCAAAAGAAAGAACTGCAGAGGAATCCATAATGAAATTATATTCGTATTGGAAAGCTCGTTGACCCTTGCACTTCGTGGAAAGCAGATTACTAAATGTGCAGCACTAAAATGATATGAACTGCTTTATAAATGCTTGACAGTGACAGTTTGACTTCGGCAACTTGACCTTGGACTAACTCATTGATGTTTAGATCGAAATATGAGTGTTAGATTGCCAAAGTCAATAATCGCCATTGAAGCTCAAAACGACTCTCCTCATTCCTATTTTAACAAATGAAATTGTTTAAGTCTCAGTGGGTCAGAAGTAAAATTATCAGAGCCAGATTATAGTGTTTTCGTTCGCTTACATTTTATAGTTTTAAAATAGTATTTGTGGTAATTGTTATTGTAAATGATTCTTCCAATACGCCACGTTGCAATCTACAAATTGAAACAATGGTAGATATTTTTTTCTACAAAGATACAACCATTTTACATGTGAGTAGTGTGCTCCTAAGGAAAGTTGAGCTATCACCTTGCTAATGTTTCCCACTTTTCAAGTACTAGGAAAGGGTAATTGCCGCCGGATTTAAAGGTGGAATACTTTTGAAAACAGAGTACGAAAGTAATCCCACTCAATTCAGTGTCAATTACTCTTAGTCTAAGATCCCACCGCAGTTAATCTACACTCATAGCGTACACTCATCACGTATATATCAAATTAAAGTACATTTTTTTCTGAACGTGATGCACTAAGTCTTCGTATGTGAAAGTGCCCGAAACCTATAGGCAGCCTGACCTAAACGGGACATATGAATGTAGTATTTCTACACTCATTGCTTACACTCATCACGTATATATCAAATTAAAGCAGATTTTTTGGTGAGCGTGATGCACTAAGGCTGCCTATGTAAAAGTGGCCGCAACCTGTAGGCAGCCTGGCATAACAGGTCACATAAATGAAGTATTTCTACACTCATCGCGTACTCTCATCACTCATATATCAAATAAAAGCTGATTTTTCCCTGAACGTGATGCACTAAGGCTGCCTATGTAAAAGTGTCCGCTACCTCTACGCAGCCTAGCCTAAACAGGTCACATAAACGTAGTATTACTACTCATCGCGTACACTCATCACGTATATGTCAAATTAAAGCTGATTTTTTTCTGAAAGTGATGCACTAAGGCTGCCTACGTAAAAGTGGCCGCAATCTGTAGGCAGCCTGCCTAGCAGGTCACATAAATGTCAAATTCTTCATTCATGTAACTTGTTTAGACCCAGCTGCTTACAGGTTGCGGCCACTTTTATATAGGCAGCCTTAGTGCATCACTTTCAGAAAAAAATCAGCTTTAATTTGATATATACGTGATGAGTGTACGCGATGAGTGTAGAAATACTACATTCATGTGACTTATTTAGGCCAGGCTGGCAAAAGGTTGCGGTCACTTTTACATAGGCAGCCTTAGTGCATCACTTTCAGAAAAAAATCAGCTTTAATTTGATATATACGTAATTAGTTTACGCGATGAGTGTAGTAGTACTACATTCATGTGACCTGTTTAGGAAAGGCTGCCTAGAGGTTGCGGCCTCTTTTCCATAGGCAGCCATAGTGCATCACGTTCAGGAAACAATAAACTTTAATTTAATATATAAGTGATGAGTGTACGCAATGAGTGTAGAAAGACTACATTCATGTGACCTGTTTAGGCCAGGCTGCTTAGAGGTTGCGGCCACTTTTACATAGGCAGCCTTAATGCATTACGTTCAGTAAAAAATCAGCCTTAATTTGATCTATACGTGATGAGTGTACGCGATTAATGTAGAAATATTACATTCATGTGACCTGTTTAGACCAGGCTGTCTATAGGTTGCGGCCACTTTTCCAGTGGAAGATTAGTGCATCACTTTCAGAAAAAAATCTGCTTTAATTTGATATACATGTGATGAGTGTAAAAATTTGACATTTATGTTACCTATTATGCAGGCTGCCTAGAGGTTGCTGCCATTTTTACATAGGCAGCCTTAGTGCATCACGCTCAGGAAAAAACCAGCTTTAATTTGATATATACGTGATGAGTGTACGCAATGAGTGTAGAAATACTGCATTCATATGTCCTGTTTAGGCCAGGCTGCCTATAGGTTTCGGGCACTTTTACATACGAAGGCTTAGTGCATCACGTTCAGAAAAAAATGTGCTTTAATTTGATATAAACGTGATGAGTGTACGCTATGAGTGTAGATAAACTGCGGTGGGATCTTAGACTATCTTTTCTATTACCCGAAAAAGAAGGAGCTAGGATGGAGGTCAACTTGACAGAGGAGCACTGCAAATATCGAACTGCGCTTGGTAGAACCTCAAAATACTGCATTATCGCCATTGTTTTATGCTCATTCTGGGGCGATTACCGTAAAGTCGGGTTACTTGGACCCACAAGGAGGTTACTTGAGCCCACAGTAAAATGATAAAATCTGGGTTTGGTACTAGCATTAGAGACTGCAGAGTGCTTCTACCTAGAGGAGAAACGAGGAACTACGTGCAAGTCTTCAACTAATAAGTACCAAACTTAGATTTTATCATTTTACTGTAATGGGCTCAAGTAACTTCTTAGGGTCCAAGTAACCCGACTTTACGGTACTTATAACTTCGTACCCAAACTTTTATCTTTACATTTCAAATTGAAAACGTATCATGTGCGCGTATCTCTCTCTGGTATGCAGATATATTTATAGCTACATACCTGAAAATATATTCAGCTTCCTTTTTTGGAGAGGAGGGGGTGCATTGCTAAGGCTATTCCAGACTTATTAGCCGAAAACAAGAGCGGAATTGCAGCTTTTGAATGCTATAGCAAGTAGTTAGATATTTACTTGCAATTCAGCCTTACCTCCAGCTATAGGATAGCTATAGGATAGTTATAGGATATTTATAGCTTAGCTTTTTGAAATGCCACCGTACTTATATCTATGGACGTTTTGATGTCTTGCTGAAACATTTAGGGCTATCGATGTATTCATCTTCTTTATTTTTTTACTTTATTTTTTCATTATTTTTCGGGGGGGGGGGCTTCAGCTCTTCTACAGATACTCCATATTCCATCCAGAGTGACGAATTCTAAATAAGGGTTAAACTGCAATCCTTGGAAACTATAGCAAGCTGTCTGGTACTTTCTTGTGATTCTGTCTTAGTTCCGGCTATGGGACGATTACTTGTGGCATCATTTTGCATAATTTAATACATCGATGGAAAAATGAAAACTTTTTGCAGCACTCAGTTCAACAACCATAAAACAGTATCACCTGTGTTTTTGCATTCTGTGGAGAACTGGGTAGAGTGTTCGTATCATGTAGAGGCTAAAAAAAATGGCACTGAAAATTGGTAGAAAATCATTTTAATGTTTAAAGATTAAACCAGCTATCTGCATTCACATGACGTAATGTGATTAATTTTCTTCTTTTTTCTTTTTTTCCTTTCCTTTCCTTTTTTTTTTGAATAACGAAGATTGGTTAATAGCCACAAGTAGTTTTTCTCAAGACTAATTCTTCTTTAAGCAAACAAGTATATTGCTGGTTTTGTAGAGACATTTGATTTTCTGTACTTTCTACACAAATACTTTCGGTGTTCCGCACCTATTATTTTTATTTATCGTTAACACTGATATATTACGTAGAATTTTTTAGCGGATCAGTTCAAGTGCAGCACCATTTTAATCCTTAAAACAAATTCTTACCTTGAAAATGCTGTGCTTTTTTTTCACTGTTTGATTTCCTCCCTTCTTAACACTTAGGAAACTCTTCGTTTAATACGTGATCAGAATCTTGTTAGCATGCTTTTCTATGAAAGCAAATAAAAAGACACATTCAAGCACACGAAAATAAATAAGAGCATAAAATTAAGTTTTAAAACATCCGGTAAAATAATTAATTAAATGAAAAGTATTCCCAGAAATAATGGTTTAAAATTTAGAAGAGGGTAGTATACGTCTAACAATAAATGCTTTTTGGTTCGTCTGTCTATCGTGCATCCATCCAATAGTTATTGACGGAATTATCCGATATGAGCATTAAAGTTTAAAGAATGTTCTGGAATGGAATAATGTGTTAAAAGCTTTTTCGAGGTTTTTCCTTTGTTTTTTTCAATGACAAGTTTTATATTTAACCTTTAAACAGTCATCGATTGCGTTATTTTTTGTGATCACACTTTTCTGGTCTATCATCTAAAGTAACGTGATAAAGTTGTTTCCTTTCGTTTCAAATTAAGATTATCATCCTTCTAGATAAAATAAAACTTCTGAAAATGGCTAATTTTACCAATAAAATACAAATGCTGTACCTCAACTTGTGAAATTAATTGTTGCCTTACTATCGTGGTACTCAAGACGTTTACTTCCCTTTCTACAAAAAGTAGATCACGTTTACTGTTCAAAAACGAGAAAAATAACTCTTTTTTTTCTTCGTTTTGAAATTTAGGGACTATCTCCTAATTTAAAATAATATCAAGTTTATGTTTTTAGTGAATGAAAATTGAAACCTAATTTTGAAATAACTTGAAACAAAACCCCAGATCTTTAAAAAATTTGAAATGGAACCTTTTAGCGAATGCTTCTTACTGAAATATTTTCTGAAATGACTTGAAATGGAACCTCTGATTTAAAATGATTTCAAATTAAACCCTTTAGTGTATGCTTACTATTGAAATCTATTTTTAAAGTAACTTTGAATGGAGCTCTTTATTTAATTCTTCCTGTTGAAAAAAGCGTACTGGTTTCGTCATTCATATCAAAGTTACTTAGGAAGATGTGTGATTGTTGCATATAAATTGGCAAGTGTTGTCTCAAATGTTTCGTATTATGTAACAACAAGTTAACTCCAACATCAAATAAACTAAAAATGAGATCTAGAGTTCAATTCTAGCAAAATTTCAGTAACCCACATCAAAGTTAGGAACGAATATGTAACCCATTATAATAATATAACCAGTCACGAGTTTGTTGCATACATACTGACAAATGATGCATCAAATGTTTCTTATTCTCTGCGAAACTACTTAAAGTCAATATCAAATATGTTGATAATAAGCTCTAGAGTTCAATTCTGTTAGCAAGTTTTTAGCAATCCAAATCAAAGTTACTCACGAAGCTGTAATCCATCTTATACTCTAACCAGACACGAGATTGTTGCTTACATACTGACAAGTATTGCCTCAAATGTTTCTTATTCCCTAAGCAACAATTTTCAGCCATTATCAAATAAGTTTATAATAAGCTCTGGAACTTAATTCTGTTAGCAATTTTTGAGAAACCCGCATTAAAGTTACGAACAAATATGTAATCCATCGTAATATTATAACCAGGCAGGAGATTGTTGCATGCACGCTGACAAGTTTTGCCTCATATCTTTCTTCTTCTCTGAGCAACAACTTAACGCCAACACCAAATAAATTAAAAGTAAGCTTGAGACTTCAGCTCTGTCAGCACATCGTCATATCAGTCTTTGATACTATGGTGACGCATTCGGATCTTTGTGGAAAATGATGGAAGACAGATATCCTGATAGCAATAACGTTTGATGTTTGCAGGAATGTTTATGGTTACAAAAAATTGCTTTGATTTTTGAAGATAGCGAAAGCCCGGTAAAATGAGCGAATACGAAAATTTCGAATCTATTTAACCTATGACTTCTTGTATCAAGCAAAATTTTTCAATATACAAGTCACACTCTTACATAAACATGTGTCTCAGTGTATGTTATACGCGTGGTTATATACGCGATAAGACGCGTTGAAAGACACTCTTGGGTATCTCTGAAGAGTTCTAGGATGAAAGGTATCCATAATGAAATTATTTGTTTGAGAGAGTGAGCTTTGTTACTAAATACTGAAAAGTTTATCATTCTGTCAAATAATTTAATTAGTTGTTTTAATTTTCTGCTATGATAGAAAAAAGTATGATAATTTATTGCGTTTTTTTTCTGCATTATTATTATTATTTTTTTTTTTTTAATTTCTCGCAGAAAGATGCTATTTAATTTTACCGTGTAAAAACGGTCTCGTAGATGCGCGAAAAATGGTCTACGCAATAATAGGTAAGTGCAATTATATCTAGTGTTGTGTGCAATTTCTTGCACATATTCATTCTAAAAGCGTTTGGAACTTGGATTTTCTCTTTGGGTAACATTTTCAGTCTGCTTTGGGTCATTTTTCTTTCACAATAGTTTTAGCAATACTTGGAAAAAAATAAAGTGTGTACGTAATGTAGTATTCTGCATTCGCAGTTAAAGGGAGATAATGTCCCTTAAATAAAAATTTTCAAAGCTTAAAAATATGTGGTCTATGTAACCACATATTTTTAAGCTTTGTTGTTTCTAACGTTTTCAGTTTTGGGCAATGAGTCTATGACATTTATGATAATGTAGACTTCCAGTAGTTCAAGAAGAGATTTTCAATTCTGCATGTTTAAGGGGAAAAAAAATACCTTTCTGCACCATTATCTCTAGTATATAGCAAGTCAAAAACACTTCTTGTTGCTTCTTTTATTGTATCATAATAACAACCCATCATGCTTCAAAAATTTTGTACATTAATAACAATGCTTTTTTTTCGGCAGATGGCAGCGTCACCAGCTCCAGTCTGTGAAACAACTGAAATCTTTAACATAATCGGAAGTTTTGGACGATGGCAAAAAACAGTTTTTGCGTTATTTTTCTGCATCAACACAGTTGGTATTTTCCAAAACTTCGCAATGACTTTCTTGGCACCAAACATGGATTTCTGGTGCATAGAACCTGCGGTGAACTATTCCCGGACATTAAATTATTCAACAGACTTACCTATCCTCGACAGAGAGGATCAATGCAATGTCCTAGTTTCCAACTATTCAAATGCAAGAGCAGTGACATTTGATGAATACAACCCAAACCATACTATTAAGTGCACAAAATGGGAATATGACACTTCATATTTCTCGGATACATTAGTCAGTGAAGTACGTTTTACATATTACTGTTTTTCTATTAAAAACACAAAAATGATTTTTGTTATTTTCTTTTCATAAAAGTTTGAGAAAAAATGAAAATGATCAGCCTCTTCTTTTTTTTTTTTTTTTTTTTGTCAGTTAACAAATTTTGACGGATTTAGACGTTTTTCAGTGCGAAAATCCAATTTGACCTAGTTCGGAAAATATCGTCTGTGTTTAGGTTGGTTCGAGAGAACTTTTATGTGGTGTTCCAGTTCAATAAATAGAGCAAGAAATCAAACGAAATTCGGTACCCCCATACGAATTGGTTCTGATTAGACAAAACAAAAAAAAAAAAAAAAAAAAAATTAGAAAACAAAATCACTCTTTGTCCCCCTCCCTCCATATTAATCTGATACTAGAAAATAGAGATTGGTAAATTTGAAAGTAGGTTTTTATAATTCTTGATTAGAAACTCTTCTTCATAAGCTTTTATTAATAAGCACTAGAAGGTAATATTTCTTTAACCAATTGTATTTATCTTCGTTCTAGACATTTTAGATAGATTAGATAATTGATTTTAGAGAAGATTTAAGTACTAATACGAACGAAGGGACTAAACTAATTTTTTTTAAATATTTTTAGAAACATCAATGTTTTATAGAAGGCAAAAAGCAGAATTAAACTAAAAACTTTATTCGAGATTTTAGATATATTTAAAAAAAAAATCCAATACATACTTCTTGGCATCTGTAAAATTTTCAGCATTAGTTACCTGATTATTGAAGTAAATTTCTGTTTTATATACTGTTACCAAATACCGTAAAAAACATAAGTTATGTTACTGAAACTATTTTTTCCTTTTTTTCAGAGCCGTAGAATTATACAGTAAAGTAATGATACAACAGTATCATTTTTAAAAAAAATCGAGCTTTCTAACTTTTTTTTTTCTTTTCAGTTTGACTTGGTGTGCGACAGAGAGTGGTTGGTTTCTTTGTCTAAATCCGTATATATGTTTGGATTTTTACTATCTGTTTTTGTTTTTGGTCAGCTATCCGATTGGTAAGATAATGCTCTATTTTATTTAATTACTACTATTAAAATCTGTTCGCGTCTGTCTGTCTGTCCGTCTGAAGCTTGAACTCCTCAAAAACCGCTGAGCGTAAAGAATCAAACATAATGCCATTCGATTTGAAATTTTCTAAGGAAAACAATAAGACCAACCGCGTAATTGTACGACGTTAATTAGCTGAGATATTAATTAAAACGTTAATTAAATTCTTTGCAATTTTAAAATTCCAAGACATTTATTTCTTTCAGTTGCCGTTTTAAATTAAAGCGTTAATTAAATTATTGCACTATTTTAAATTCCAAGACTTTTATTTCTTACCGTTGCCATTTTAAATTAAAGCGTTAATTAAATTATTGAACTATTTAAAATTCCAGGACATTTATTTCTTACCGTTGCCATTTTGAATTAAAACGTTAACTAAATTATTGAACTATTTAAAATTCCAACATATTTATTTCTTACCGTTGTCATTTTGAATTAAAACGTTAATTAAATTATTGAACTATTTAAAATTCCAACATATTTATTTCTTACCGTTGTCATTTTGAATTAAAACGTTTATTAAATTATTGAACTATTTAAAATTCCAAGACATTTATTTCTTTCAGTCGCCATTTTAAATTAAAGCGTTAATTAAATTATTGCACTATTTTAAATTCCAAGACTTTTATTTCTTACCGTTGCCATTTTGAATTAAAACGTTAATTAAATTGTTGAACTATTTAAAATTCCAAGACTTTTATTTCTTACCGTTGTCATTTGAATTAAAACGTTAACTAAATTATTGAACTATTTAAAATTCCAACATATTTATTTCTTACCGTTGTCATTTTGAATTAAAACGTTAATTAAATTATTGAACTATTTAAAATTCCAACATATTTATTTCTTACCGTTGTCATTTTGAATTAAAACGTTAATTAAATTATTGAACTATTTAAAATTCCAAGACATTTATTTCTTTCCGTAGCCATTTTAAATTAAAACGTTAATTAAATTGTTGAACTATTTAAAATTCCAAGACTTTTATTTCTTACCGTTGCCATTTTGAATTAAAACGTTAATTAAATTGTTGAACTATTTAAAATTCCAAGACTTTTATTTCTTACCGTTGCCATTTTGAATTAAAACGTTAATTAAATTATTGAACTATTTTAAATTCCAAGACTTTTATTTCTTACCGTTGCCATTTTGAATTAAAACGTTAATTAAATTATTGCACTATTTTAAATTCCAAGACTTTTATTTCGTACCGTTGCCATTTTGAATTAAAACATTAATTAAATTGTTGAACTATTTAAAATTCCAAGGGAATATGGATAGGTACGGATGTTAATACCAACACACAAACGAAGTATTTAGTAGGCAGAGGAGACAACAGAAGAAACAAAGAAAAGAAAAGAAGAGGTTTAATACTTAAACGAGGGTATTAAAAATTAATTTATCACTGAGGTACGTGATCTATACAAGTATACTCAAAACCGCTCTTTACTGTCTTAGCATTTCTCCTTTTTTTTTAATACTGTTCCATAGAGTCATTTGAAGAGGCTTTTTTCTTTCTTAAAAGATTGAAACAGTTTCCTAAACAAGGAAAGAAACATTTTAGCGAAATACAAGATGAAGTTCCTATAGTGGTGTTATACAGGGTGTCCACTCCAATCGTGGACCAATAGCTAATTTCTAAACCGTTAGAGATAAGCATGTAGTTTATTTAGGAAAAAATCTCCAAATCACGAAAGGAATTTCGGGTCTATTCAATGTTTTTCAAAAAATCAAATTTTGAAAGAGTTACGAAATTTAAATTTTTATACAGCCCCCCAGTCTTATCAATCATATTTAGTAAAACATTCTTGACACTGTAATGTTTAAAACAAAAAAAAATCACTCTTCTACCACAAAAATTGACCGAGTTATGACGTTTTGAAAAATCAAGATTTTGCATTATTTCATGACGTCATCGAGAAATCGCTTAAGGGACCGTATGCGAAATCCTTCAAAATCTTGATTTTTCAAAACGTCATAACTCGGTCAATTTTTGTCGTAGAAGAGTGATTTTTTTTAAGTTTTAAACGTTACAGTGTCAAGAATGTTTTACTAAATATGATTGATAGGACTGGGGGGCTGTATAAAAATTTAAATTTCGTAACTCTTTCAAAATTTGATTTTTTGAAAAACATTAAATAGACCCAAAATTCCTTTCGTAATTTGGAGATTTTTTCCTAAATAAACTATATGCTTATCTCTAACGGTTTAGAAATTAGCTATTGGTCCACGATTGGAGTGGACACCCTGTATATTTAGATATATCTAGCTGATTAAACTACTGTAATATTCAAGGTAATCTTTAAAGAAATGTTTGGGAGACAGATACCATAGTGAGACATACATACGTCTACAAGGGCGTATCCTGCTCAAAATGAAAGGGGGGGGGGGCAGGTCCGTCACTTGAGTAATCGGGGAGAATTGGTCAAATGTTCCTTCCCTCGAATTTTAAAAACAATAATTTTGCACTTTGTACGCATTTTATTGCTCTTCCATATAGAATATATTGCGATTCTTTTAAGTAAAAACTTCCTGGAGTTTGCGTATGCCTCAAGTCTCCTCGTATTTTATCAAAATAGGAGTGATAGGAGAGATAACAATGAGGGGAGAAATAAATAATGGCATTTTGAACCTTATTGAACGAAGCAGAAGGATGCAAATTGAAAATGGAAAGCGATGTCGGAAAAGTTAAAGAGATAGCAAAAGCCCGTTTTCAATTCAAAACTTCGGAAAGTGAACATCCTCAACCCATCTCCCCTTTTTAAAGTATAACCATTCGTGAGCTCTATAAGCTAGACGCAGCTTTTGAGAACGGACAGTACACCCTTTGCTCCCTTCCCTTGAAGAATTATGAAATAACAGGCCAGTGGTTGGTACTTTTTAAATTTAAACCTTTTTTCAAGCATGGGAACAAACAATAATAATAGCCGTGGCAAAAAAGAGAACACTTTTTTCTTGGGTAGAAGGGAAGTGCTTTTGGCCCTGAATTACCATGCGTCACCTAACAGCGGTGTTGCGACAGGAAACCCAACTAGATATTTACATCTTTTCCTTATCATTCAGCTCCCCAAGAAGAAATTATACGCTCTCAAAATCAGGTGCGAAGTAACTGGAGTCGAACTCATCGAAAAGTTTGGAATTTGAAGCGACCGCCAAAAAATCATTTTTTCAACGTCCTGTTTATTATTATTATTATTATTATTATTATTATTATTATTATTATTATTATTATTATTATTATTATTATTATTATTATTATTATTATTATTATTATTATTATTATTATTATTATTATTATTATCTTATTTAGAAGAAGAGCATCCGTCGCTCTCGACCCTCTCCCTCTGCATATTGCGCTCATGCATGTTGTACACATAAATTTTCCTAAAGTCATTCAATTTCTCATGCAACCAACATTTTGTGGACAGATTTTTATTTAATGTACTGCGTATATCGTTAGCATATTAGAAAAGTACATCTAACTGAAGTCAAGCGTGACCTTTTGCATACAAGAAAGATCAAGCGAAATTGTTTAAATTAGAATCTGCAACAGCCGAAGCAAAGATAATACCCGAATGCGCAATGTTAACGGTGATTACGTAGTCGTGATTGATGATGTCTGATAGTGGAGTGAAAGAAGGTTTTCAAAGGAGATGAATTTTATTCATGGAGAATTTTTCCTTGTTTGTTATTTTATGAACTGTGTTTATTTTAGGAAATAACATGATTTTTTCAAATAAATAAATCACTCAAAACTCTGTTGATTTTCCTCTCAACATTAATTTTTTTATCTTGGTTGCAACACCAGCTTTCAAAGAATTTGGATAAGCTCCTATTTTTAAACGAAAAGGAACTTTCTTTTACTATGCAAAATTCTAAAATAGTGGTTCCCAAAGTCCAGACCTCCGTGAACCCTCTACGGAATATTTACTAACTTCGCGGGAAAAGCTTCAGCAAAACTCCAAAAATGTCCCCACATTATACTTATTGTAACACCTGATTCATTCAGGGTCTCGCTACGATTTTTTTTTTTGTGTAATAATTAAACTACATTAAAAATCTTTTTTTTTTTTTTTTTTTTTTTCAAAATTTTATAGGGTACTTATCTTTAAAATGTTCATTAAAATTTGCTCAAAAAAATTCTCAAAAATTACACAGGCCAACAAAAAAAACCTTTTTGAAAACTTTTTTAATTTTAATAGCTGATCTTGATAGATTTTTATGTGCTGAATCCAAATCTGCTTGTAGTTTTTATGTATCACCCTTAGTTTCCAAGCAAAATGTATTTTATTATATAGTCTAATACCCATTTACAGTATATAGGGAAATCAATGAAACACTGTAGAATCGTAAAAATGGTTTGTATTTACAGTAAAATACTTGGAATAGTAATTTTATGTGATGATACAAGGTTCACTTGTCAACTGGAATTGCTTTATATTTTCTTTCCCTTTTTTCCTTGAAGCTTCTTGTGTAGCTTTTCCTGCGATGAATAGCTTGCTGAACTTCCCGGTGAAGTGACCAACAGTAATCCCCCATCATGTTGTAGCATGTGTTTCAGCAGTGCTGCCAACATCATCTTTGTTCATTAGACCTATTTTTTCATGTTATCTTAACTATGAAAAAGCTGTTAAATTCTAAAAATGTTTCTTTATTTCATGAATGTAACTATAAAATGTGAATAAATGGTGGGTGATACAACTTTTTAAGCATCATATTTGGATTCAGCAACCTAAACAACATAAGAATAAGGCATTTTCATTAAAAAAGTTTTTTCATCGTTGGCCTGTGTTATTGAAGTTGTATATTACACAGAAGTGCATCTAATTATCTTTAAAATGATTTATTATACAACTCTCTCTCTCTCTCTCTTTCTTCCTTATTTTAACTTACATTATAACATCTTGAAGCATTTCTAGAAAGTCAAATAAAAATAAAAGTTTTTTTTTGACAAATTAGAAAAATTAATTACTCATCAATTATTCGCTTTTATTGAAACTTAAGAGTCTGAAAAATTAACTTATGTGAAAAACAGGTTACTTGAGCATGAGGTGTCTGTTAAACGAATGGATTATTCTTTATTGATAAAAATAGTTCATTATGAATACCAGAATTTGAGTCAAAATTTGCTCCCTTTACAGCATTGGAAGGTTCCCTACCATCATCATTTCATATCTCATCACAGTTATAAGTTTGCTGCTCTCTCTCCTCTCCACTTCCTACGTGATGTTCGCCATTCTCAGGTTTTTCCAAGCTTTTGGGAGGACGGGGCTCACCACAGTCGGATTTGTACTCTGTAAGTTGGTATTTTTTGATTAATGAAATCGCGTTTTAGCGTATGAACATAATCATCTTATTTATTGTTCCTCTAAAATGTTTTCCTACTATACTCGGTAACTTTAAAATAGGCGTATCAAGTTTAGAAATCTTGCGTCGTCTCCATGGAAACCGTACGAAAGAAAACAGCTCCACTCTTTTTTTTATGCACTGCTGTTGAGGCATTTCATTTATTTTATGTTTGTCGAATTAGGCTTACGCTTTTATTTATATCCTCATGTCTCAGTTATTTCTCAGTTTTCTAAATCTAGTGATTCATTAATACAGCAAAAATTTCTAAAAAAATGTTGTGCTTCATAAACGTTGATTTTTCAATAGAATAATAGTTTACGCATAAAGAAATTTCAACCGTTTGCAATTAATCATTGTTGCAAAAGCTAAGTGGGGGAAAAATTCATAGCGCCGTAATTATAACAACCATAATGGGAGAGTGAGAAATTAATTTTTCCTTGAGCCGCCTCCTCTCGTTACACAAGGTGCCGTGCTAAAACTTACTTATTTCTTTATCCAACTCCGCGATTTGCTCCTCCTTTTTGTGCCAGCAAAAGACGAAAAACAATAAAACCGGTCAATATAAAATTGCTTTTTGTGTCAAAAACCGCTTTTTTTCTGGTTTTTTTTTTTTTTTTTTTTTTTTCCAGCATTATTTTAATGAAGAGCATCCAAAACTAAGACGCAGTACGGCGGTTGGATAGAGTGTAGAGTTAGAAACGCAAAGATCGTGGGTTCGGTCCAGCTATGGGTTTTGCCGCTTTTCATTGACTTTTTCTCACCGATAATTTTGATCCAAATTTCTAAGAATATTTTATCTAAGCTAATTGTATGCTTTTAAACCACAGTTGTACTGTTGCATCAAAACATAAAAGTTTTAGCATGGTAAGTTAGCATGAAAAATGTCCCTTATAGATTTTCTTTTTTTTTTCTTTCCTTAACGCTTCATAAACTGCAAAAGTAAGACATCACAATTCAATTTGTGTCTGTTTTCCAAAAAATTACGGTTAAAAAATCGAAATTTTAAATTGTTGCTGTGTCGCTTTAAAATAAATAAATTGGAATTTTGCTCTTAAGCTCATTGTACATAAGGATTAAATAACGTATTTTGTAATATAACTTTTGCTGATACAATTTTTCATTTTTAGCAGTTATTTTGTAACTTCAAGAAAGGTGGAAAGTTTTCACCTCAAAAAAACATGGGGCAAAGTGAAAATTAAATATTTTTTCCATAGAAACATTTTATATTTGATGATTAACAGTATATTTCATCTAATGAAGCTGTAAATAAACGAATTAATAATTTAAAAAAAAACGAATACATAAATAAACGAGTGCTTGAATTAATAAATATATGAGAAAAATAAATGAGAGAATAAGTAAGATAATAAGCGAATGAATGAATAAATAAGTGAATTAATCATGGACGCCATTTCAAGTTTTTCCAGGGGTGGGGGGGCAAAGGGTCCAAACGCAATGCAATTTCACCGGAAAACATCAAAAACCACACCCACTTATATGTAAATTCATTGATTTCTCAAAGCTAGGGGGGGCAATTGACCCCCCTGCCCCCCCCCTAAATGACGGGCCTGGAATTAATGAATACGTAGCATCAAAACTGCAATCGGGTTTTAAAGAAAACAGAGGTGTCAGATCCTTAAGATAGAAACCGATGCAAAACATTATTAGAGAAAATACATTATTAGGGACAAAGAGACATGAAATTTGAGTTTCAAAAAAATGAGGTTTGAGTGTCCTTGAACAATGCTTTTTTTTTCCTTTCTTTTTTTCTTGCTTTTTTTTTTTTTCTTCTTTTTTTGCTGATCCACTAAAATTTGATAATAAAGGGGATATTGACAACACAAGACGAAGCTGCCCATTACTGATTGAGTCCCCATAACTAGTCCTTCACCTTCCAAAAAAAAGGAATAAATTAGCAATTAAGATGTTGAAGCAGCTATACTCTTGATTAATAGCCTGTTTTAGATATTTAAAAGTCAACCAAATAATTTTAGAAAATGTTTGTACCTAGTTAACTTGCCATCGTTTAGACGAGCACAGATTTCAGAATGATTCTTCTCTGTTCCAGTAATGGAAATCATAGGACCTGCTCATCGTACAACAGTAGGAATGACAATTCAACTCGGATGGTGCACTGGTCTCTTCTTTTTAGCCGGCATTGGCTATTTTTTCCGACACTGGTTTTGGTTCCAAGTTGCTATTGCAGTTCCAATTTTACCTCTTGCTATTGGTTACAAGTGAGTATCCCGTTTGAAAGGAAATAACATTTTAGCATTTTTTGAAATTTTATGCAAAGTAATAGATATACTTTCTTCAATGTGTGAATGCAAATTTTTCTCTTATTCATAATTTCTTTTGTAGATTTTAGTATGCGTAGGTGGTATTTTTCAAATGTAATGCAAAAGAAATGCAAAGCGAAATATGTTCTATCTTTGCATATCTCCTAGAGAAAAATTTGAGGCATACTTACCACCGAACAAGAATGGTATTGAATATCAATAAAAAAACATTTAGTAAGAAAACTGAATTTATTTTTGTAAATCAATCTCAATCGCAAAAATACTTTAATGTAACATTATTAGAAAATAAAAGAAACGGAAAAAAATTGACCTACGAGGGGGAACGTTTGACCGACCTTTTCCTTTCATGTTCGATATTATACGTTTTATTTTCGTTTCTGTAGAGGCTGTGTTTCTCTTTGGAACTGCTCATAAATGATACATACTTTTTATTTCACACCCCCTATTCCTTATGACATAAAATGTCACTTTGCCATAATACCTTGTCCCATGTTATGCTGCTTTTTTATAAACATATTGTTAAAAAAACTTGAACGGCCGTTATTTTTGTTACCCCCCCCCGCTTTGTTATCGCTATAACCTGTTATAATTTCTCGACCCCTCCCCCAACCGCCGCCAACCAAACCGCGATATAATTATCTCGATTATCTCTTTCCCTGTAACTCATTTATGTTCAAATTTTCTACAAAACATATCAGTCAGAGCGAGATCTACACATATTCCACTGTAAGGTCACTTTATTATTTATTGAGATACTTCTTACTTCCTTTTACGTAGTAAAGGAAGTATTGTGATCGCGAAAAAAAATTCACTCAAATTTGGGTCTAAATTTTGATTTTGCTCATCCCCGAATGAATGTTCAGTAGCTTTTTCGACCTGTCAGCACGTGCATATGTACCTACCAACATATAAACAGCCGAAAAATCCTTCTCAACCACCCCCGAGTTAATTACGACGAGTTTTCTCGTGACGTCAGTATGTGCGTATGTATGTGTGTCGCATAACTCAAAAACTATATGCCGTAGAAGCTTCTAGTTTAGTATGTAGGCTCTGAGGATGGTCTAGTTGTGCACCTCCCCTTGTGGTTGCATTCGAATGTTCCCAAGGGGGTGTTTTAACCCTTTTTTGGGGGTAAATCAGTGCTAATTTCAATGCAGACTCAAGTGATATGAATTGGCGCGACCACTTGGCGATATGTCTCCAAGTGTTTGACGCCAACTTGGCGACATATCGGCAAATTGGGGACAAATTTGGCGAAAAAAAAATATTTTTGGAATTTGGGTTCAACTAGGCGCTATTGGCGATATATTGTGAAAAATTCACTGAATGATGTTAAAATTGGTAATATTTAGAAAATTAACCATTGTAAAACATTTTTCTGCACTGTTTCATGGCAGATTAGGGATGTAAATATTTGAACTGTTACCTTGCTCACTCTAAACACTTTTTTTAACACTTAAGGCAACTACTAAGAAATGTACACGTAAAAGGAAGTATTGTGGGGTCCATACCAGATTTTTTTTTATTATTATTTATTAAGATACTATTATTTTTTTATTTATCTACTTATTTGTTTATTCATTTATCTATTATTAATTAATTGATTATTTAACTTTTGCAGTTATTATTAGTACACAGCAATGTAAAAAGGGGAAAAAAAGGTTATAATTTAAGTTTGAAAGATATTCAGATCCAAACACATTTTGTGCTAAAATGCAATTTTATTTTAGTTCCAACAATGAGCCATCGAAGTAAAAGAGAAGTATGAAATTTTATTTGAAAAATATTTTGTAAGTAGTTGATCTTTCAATCTTAGATTCATACCGGAATCTCCACGGTGGCTGCTCATGCGGGGGAAATACAAGCAGCTGGGAAAATTACTTGAAAACGCAGCAGCGAAGAACAAAAAAGAAATTAAATGTGATATACGAGATTTGATTAGTAATAAGTTCTCATCAGCGGTAAGTAAGTCTTGAAGAAATATTACTATTTTAACTTACTGACGTTAACGTAACTGACTGAATAAAGTAACTGATCTGACTGAACAATGCCGTTTAGTTTTCAATAATAATAAAAAAAGAATAGTAATAGCAACGAAACTGAATGTTCCTTTAGGAACCGGGCGGTACACATGTTGTACCGTAAGTCTTTTTTCTTTAGAGGACGGGGTTTAAATTTTCACCCGAACCCTTTGCAGCCGGTGATTTTTTCAAGGTTTCATAAATCTGGTACGATAGTTTATACCTTCTCTTTTCAATGGAAAAGAAAAATGTAGTTCAACTGTCATACTACCTGGATCGAAAGAAAAATTTCCACAAAACAGCCCGGATCCAAAAAAAAGGTTAATCTGACTAAATATATAATAAAATTGTAAAAAAAAAGAAAAGAAATTATTATTACCCATGGAAGTTTTCCTATAGAAAGGTGAAAGTAAGATTTAAGCAGGGGCTCTCAACCTTTCTGGCTCCCAACTCCTCTTACTCCAGGGACGAATTCAATAGAGGGGCAATCCCTTCTCCCTTGAGAGACTCAGTACTCGTACATTTTCAACAATGAAGTTCAAAAAACGCATTTTTGGATTATCTTTGAAGTGAGGTTTAAAAGCTCCCCTTTAGGATACGTTTCGCGGTTGAAAATATTTTATTCGCAAGACCAAAACATGTGAGGTCAACATTTGTGAACCAAAAAGTGTAGTAAAGGATACGTAATTAAATCAATCGCAGCTCCCTTAAAACACTTCTATATCCGCCCTTGTCTTACTCTGAGGTGAAATCTCATATGAAAAAAAGGATGATGAGCAAAATTTTGTGCTTAACCGCTTACTCGTCGAACTTTTTTTCAAAAAACTGATCAAAATTCATCAGGTTTTTTTACTTTTGTTTTTGTATGTTCATAATATTTTAAACATATTACAATAAAAAACACTGCATTATCCTTTGAATTTAGTGGTTTTTTAACGGTGGTAAAATTTTAATCAACTTACCCAATTTTACCTTAAAGTTTGCTTTCCTCGCGCATTTAAGACACGCAGAAAAGCTTCAATGCAGGCATTGAGAAAAAAAAAGTAGAAATTTTGAGCGGAGAAAATTTTTATTTACTTCAAGTAATGCGCTTTGTTGGTGACAAACAATATTTCAAAATTGGAGATCTATAATAGGGGTATATTAGTTGAAATGTTAATAATATTTCTGCGTGTGGTAAATTTTGAAACATGGTATGCATAGTCCTACATTGCAGTCTTAGCAGTAGTATCTTGTCTCCTTTCGAACTCTTTTCCCATTTGCATTCGTCTTACTGCAACACACTTTACATTCTCTCGCAGGATTTACTTTCTTGTCTGTAGGGCGTATTATTTTCAGAAAATGGCGTTCAATCAATCGACTTAGTGACGCTTCATTCGATGGACGACCAACTCTAGAAACAGGAACGGAAGCTTGATATTTCTCCAATATTTCATTGACCAAATCCTTTCGAAACTCCAAATTTGTTTTTCTTCCACCTTTTTTAGTAGCTGTAGTAGTTGTAGAAATAAAAGCTAATACGGGCACGACAAAAAGTAAAAGTTTTGAAGCTTTAAAAATATCAGAAATGCAGCCCGTATGAGACACGGGCACGACAAAATTTGCCCGAATATTCTGCCCGTATGAGGAACGGGCACGACGACTAAGCGGTTAAGAAACCATAAACGTATGTGAGGTTACTTAAGCAAACAATTTTGTTTGTCACCTTTTAAAATTATTACTTTTTAATGATTTTTTTGAGCTGTCATGTGCGAGAAATATGCGGCTTTTAGGTTTAATGGCCCCTTTAAAGCAACGTATTGTTTGCTCACCCCGTACCGCTTCCGTTTTTCCGAATGCGAAAACTAAAGCATATATAATTTGACGGCTGGTAAGATCATATTACTCACGTCATGACCTTTAAATATTAGCAAGGCTTCACTAGAAACGCTATCTAGTGAAGCCTTGATATTAGCGATCTAGTATTTTTGTATTCCATTACACATACAATATGCGTTTCATGTTCCTTGATTCTTTAATTCATCTGAAAACCAATTGTAATCAATCTTTATTGAATAACCTAAGTATATTTCGAAGATAAAATACATTCTTCTTACAATTGATGATATTTTTTCTCCCATAGTCTGGTGGTGAAGAAAAAACAAGAAAAACTGTCCTTGATATCTTCAAGACACCCAGGATGCGGAATAGAGCAATCATCATGATTTATCTGTGGTAAATAATTAGCTTGACTCCCTGAATCCTCATGAAACAGTCCACATTAGTCATAACTGAATAGCAATGTCACTGTACTGAATCCTCATAAAACATTCCACATTAGTTATAACTGAAAAGGAATATCACTCTAAATCAATTCTTACGCGAAACACCCTACAAAAAAATCCAAATACAATAGCATCTAGTTTATCCACTAGTGGCATTTGTATTTTTAATTTAATTTATCAATGCAAGGAAAAAAATATTGAAGAATGGTCTGTGACGATAGCTTTTAGTCTTCATTGAGTGTATGTGTCTGCCGATAGCTTGGGGGCGCCAGTGATCTCTTACTAACATGTCGCTGATTGAAGTGAAAAACCAACATAAATAAAGCACTAATTATGAAGAAAATACAGCAAACATGAACTTAATATGCCTGGAGTTTTTATAAATTGTTTTGTGCGACCACTGATAAGCCAATTTCAATGGAATAACCCAGAAGCAGTTTCATAATGATTGGTGCAAGAAAAATTTCTGTGATTAATAAAAGTTCCGTTTGCAGGATCGTCAATGCCTTCCTGTATTATGCCATGGCGTTCAACACGAACGATTTAGCTGGAAACCCGTACCTAAACTTTTTTGTCTCTGGTTCACTCGAGTTTCCCTCTTACGCCGTTACTTATATCGGAGTACGCTACTATGGAAGACGACCGACTCTCGTTGGGCTGATGCTGTTTGCAGGCGCGGCGAGTGCTGCTTCCATTTTTGTGCCCGAAAGTAAGTTCTGTTTAATATTATATCGCGCGTCCTTTCTCAAATTTGCGCATGCGTCAGGTTTCTTATGATTTTGTCAAAATAGGGGTGATTGTGACAAGAGAGATAACAAATATGAAGGGATATTTTTTTGTATTATTTTTCGTTGGATTCGTTTATTAGATGTGTTGGTTTGTATTGATGTTCTCTTTTTCTTATTTAATTTGTTCCCTTTCCTCATCAGATCTAAGAAAAGAAAATAACATCAGAATAAGCAGAAATGCTGCCATGGTGCATTTTCTTAATCAAGCTGACACTCCCTTTTTCAAAATAGAACCGTTTAAACTGTGCAAGGTATGGCTTTCTAGGTTGAACAGTAGTTTCATTCTGAAACATAAACACCCTTTTGCGTTTATTGGTTATGTCGTCCTGAGATTTCAGTTTCGTCATTTTTATGGACTCAGGAGTCTGTAATAGACAGTGGCCGAGCTAGAGACAGATGGCATCTCATTAAAGCTGTGAGGACCAATAAACTAGTAGATTAAATGAATTTAGTACACCCATCGAGAGTACATAGCACTGGAGTGATTCAACCGGTCAGTTAAAAGCCCTTAACTGCTTTTGTGTAATGCATGTTGTGAAATAAAAAGGTAACTGAGCAAATCAACAGTACTTATTCACTGAAATCAATTAATCTGTAAAAACTCCAAATGCTAAACGCTAGTTTCTAGAATCATAGATTGACAATAAATATTTTTCTTCCTTTGGAAGCTGCTACAACCTTTTACATGTAACAAAATGCTCAATAAATATCCTGATTTGCGACTTCTCGAAAACATCATAATGAAATTAAGACGACAACCTCCTCCTGCATAGTTACATTTTTGCATGAATGATATACCAAAATACTCTCTTGCTGCAAAACAATTGAAACATAGATCTAATGATAATTGAGAAATATTTTTATTTTAATTAAACAAGTTTTTCTGATGGTATACTTTTATTATGTTTATTATTTACAGCTCTCTCTTGGTTGACGACTACCTTCGCCATGAGTGGTAGATTCGCCATTACCGGATCTTTTGGAATACTGTATTTGTACACCAGTGAGCTTTTCCCAACTGTAGTCCGGAATGCTGCGTTGGGAACATGTTCCATGTTTGGAAGAATTGGTTCTATCGTAGCTCCGTTTGTGAGAGAATTGGTAAGATAAATTCAGAATTTGGGTCGATTTAAGTGTGAGGATGTATTTCAGCTACGTCTTATCAAGAAACCATACTAAAATGTAAGAATAAAAAACATTCAACTTATTAGATATCAAAGGAGGACATAGTAAAACATGTTTTGGAAGCATGAACTATTTGTCTTCGTGTCCCCGTTATCGAAATATGAGATCTTAAAGTTGCTAAATATTTAATAAAAGTTGCAAAATTTAGTGAGTTTCAGTGAGAAATAGCAAACACCTTTCACATACTATGCAAATGCAGACGATTAAAACACGTGGTAACATCTGTTTACGCAAAATCTTTAAATTTGCCACTTTAAAAAATGTCTGCAGACTTTAAGACCGTATATCTCGATTAGTAGGTTACGAGAGCAAAAAAAAAAAAAAAAAAAAATCAAATAAATGTCTCTTTAGATTGCTATGTATTTTAGTTTTCTTTCATTATTTCATTATTTTCCCGAATAATGTAATAATAATGATATGACTCTCTGTTTAGGTTAGATTAGTTTCCTTGGAAATACATCCCGTGGTGACAAAAATTGCATCTTTTGTTAACTATTAATATATTTTGTTCAAGTTAAAAAGAATAAAAATTAATTTAACGAAATTAGATTATTTCGGTATTGTGTTTCATTCACAGGAAAGGCTTTTTAGTTCTGTTACAACGTGGAAAAGAGTAAATGTATGTAAAAATATGAAGTTACAGAATACTGCGGGATTTATTTTTATTTATTTATTTTATTTATTTATTTTATTTTTTTTTTTTGAAAAACCGCCTTCGGTGTTGAGATGTTTTGCCTTTGTTCCATATTTCTCTACGACATTCATTTGCTTAGAAAATGTTTTTCAATTTCATTTTGCTTACTAATATTTTTTTTTCATTTTACTTTTTTAATTTCTTTAACAGTATCTTTAATTTTTTAACGTTACTACTGCTTTCATCTATTACTGCACAGACAAATCACTTTCCATGAGTATTTAATTTAATATAGTACAACTTTTGAAACGTTACAGCTCGCCTATGTTCTTTTTGTCTGTGACATTTAATGTGAATAAAATATTCAAAAAGTTTGACTGAAATTTGTGCAGAAATATAACTTTTACAAACACGGAAAAACAAATATAGAACATAGAAATTCTTAAAAAAAAAACGTCCCAAAGGGAAAAAATATCAATCAGTAATAGAAAGTTGGCGGTAATCACAGAATGCAAAGACCTCAATTGATCAGGAACACTCTGTTTTTTTTCTTAATTTTGAAATTTGCTCTACGTGTGATACATCGCTTTTCCTTTTGCAGGGCAGAGCTACTCACCCGTCCGTGCCCAACGTCGTGTACGTCGTACTTGCAGTTTCAAGTGGTTTGCTGGCCTTCCTCTTGCCTGAGACAAAGGACCAAAAGATACCTGACACAATTGAAGAAGGGGAGCACTTCGGAGAGTAAGTTTTCTATCAATAACTTTTTTTATACACTAAAAAATGAATGTTATTTCTACAGTACAATGCAACTAATTCTATAGTAATAAACTGTAAAAATTGCTAATTTTACAGTAAGAAACTAAAATTTCTAGTTTCAAAGTACTAAACTGTAACATTGTTAATTTTAAAGCAATAAACTGTAAAATTGCTAATTTTACAGCTTATTACCGTGCATTCTAGTTTTAAACTGGAACCTCTGCTGCCAGTAGTATACTGTTGTTTTTACAGTATAATACTGCTAAATTTTACGGCAGTAAACTGTAAAATTGCTAACTCTGCAGTAAGAAACTGAAAATTGCTCGTTTTACAGTTTATTATTATGCAGTTTACAGTTTTAAATTGGAATCTTTGCTGCCAGTATTATACTGTAAAAACAGCCGTTCATTTTTTTTTTTTTTTTTGCATTGTTCATATTAATACGACATATTTAAAATAAGAATAAATAAATACAATATGAAGTAATTCTACAAAAAGATCTGCTAATTGGGGTTGAAAATTAAACGTTACCAATCAAACACCGGCACAGCGCCATAACCAGTAGTGTACATAAACTGGTTTGGGTGCTCCCTCCCCCAAGATCTGGAAGGGCGCCCACCCCGCCTCCCTATTAAACTATAAAAGAAATGTTTCCCGTGTAACTCATAGGGTTAGTCTTCTAGATTGCATGCCCTCAAACCTCGTGCCCTCCCCTCGCGTCGCGGAGGCTGCGAGGGTGCTACGTACGCCACTGGAAGTATCAATTTTTAATAAATTTAATCGCACTAGAGATTTTGACTTTTTTCGCAGTCAAACTTAGTTGGCCACTCTTGAAAGTGGAGCATCTCTCTGAATCGACCGCTTTCGTTTGGTTCAGTTTTATTCTCATATCAACCTGTATAAAGTTGTCCACTTGTTTAAGTTGGGCATGAAAGTACAGCGTTGCAACTGGTAATACATGGGAGCTCAGTATTTGCAATTTTAGAGGGATCTAAGATTTTTTTTTTAGGCTTTAATTTAAGGGATTTTTCCTCCTTTACTTCTTACCTATACTTCTCTACTAACTTTCAACTTTTTTCTTGAGGATTTTTTAGATCTGCTGTGCTTATTATGATAGGTATTTTTAGAAAATGTTGGCCTTAGCATCAACTCATCGGATTTTGCTCGGCCGATCAACAAACTCCTCGCAAACTGATCCTGTAACGCACGATGACATCGTTCCGATCAGTATCCGAGCACGGTTTTCGATGAGCTACTTTTCATCGGAAATCGATATCCTTCCGATCAACTTTCCCGATGAAAATAAGATGAGCTATATTCCATCGGAAAACGATATCCTTCCGATCAAGTTTCCCGATGAAATTCCTCGGCACGGGACTGTTCTGCTCGTAAATTGCTCCAAATCTCATCGTATTCTCATCGGATTTTGCTGCTCGGATTCTTCTCGGCCGATGAGACATATTGGATCATCGACCGATGAGAATTTCATCGGGTTTCGATGAATGGCCGATCATCGGCCGATGAGATGATGCTGCTAGGGATTACATAATAGAGATTTCGAACCACTGTTTTCCTTAAGTCGGACAAGTTTTACAATAATAAAATGATCTTAACAACATTAGGCATCCACCTCAATGTAAAGGGTATTTATATTGTCATTTCCGTTATAAAACAAAAAGTCTGTTATCTAAAATAAATTGTTTCAATTCTGAAAGTAAGTGCAGTGCGCAATAAAATTATGTTGAAGTTTTCCAGTAAGGAAAATTTTAATAGCCATCATACATTAATAACTTTCGTTGAAATGTTTCAAGATTTACGCACACAATTTATTTTAAAAATTGGCAAAGCCAGCATCTAGAGAGGGGATCAAGACCTCCCGCTGCCCTCCTTTATAGGTGCCATGGGTCAACGTACACTAGGGCTTGATTGTACTTCAAATTCGTATGTGTATGACTCATGAAAATGTAAACGTAAAATGGCTTAAGAAAAATATACATTTCAACAAGCAGTTAAAATAGAATTAACATGTGACAATGTAACTGACAACAGTACCGTGTAGCAGACATACTTTTATAATTACTTTTTTTTAAAAAAGCGCCTGAAGCTAGTGGTGCAGAGGAGTGGGAGCCCCCTTTGTTTTCTATCAGTATTGCCAATATTACTACGCTAATTAGGTATAGGGCTCGAAAATCGCCCAAGTCTCTCGCCCATCGTAAGGGCTTGATTGGGGTCTGGAAAGGCATCGTGCTTTCAAAGTGACGCGGAACTCAAAAACACCGTCACAACTCATTTTACGGAAACATTTTACGAGGAGGGTATTTTAAAACTTGTTTACAGATATAACAAATGCTTCAATCGTCAAGGTGATTATGTAAAGAAGAAACCTACACTGTAGGGGAGAGTGGTAATGAATGAGCCACGGTGATGAATGGGCCACTAACAAAATATGAAAAAGTATTTGCATGATTTTTTTTTTTTTGATGCCACCAATAGATGTAGCTATTTGTTCTACTAAACTCATCCAATTTTCATTCGTTTGTGCTGAGTCATTTTCAATCTAGAGTGGCATGGTCAAGAATCTGACTGAAAAGTAAGTTTTTCCCTTTTTAGTAAAACATTTCCTAGCTAAAATGTACCAAGTATTTCATTGCATACATATGTATAAGCTAGTCTTTCCATATCTATAAACTAATCTTAAGATGTATTTTGATGTTATTTAAATTCAATGTACTCAAAAAACCTAAATGTATTCCAAAAGTATAGATGGGGCTGAATGGGCCACTATGTCATGGTAATGAATGGGCCACCTAAATATTGTTTTTCTTCCTTTTCTATGAATTTTCGCATTAATATGAAACACACCTGACTATCATAGATGAAGATTACTGTCGTCAAAATATGTTTGTAGTAACTTCTAAATATAATTTGCAGATCTATATTATATTCCTATAGTACGATAGACCTCTGGTCGCAGTGCGTGGCTTGAAAAAGACCCCCTCTCTCCTTCATATTATATTCCTCACAGTACAATTTCATTTTCTTTCTTGGTAACTTAAGTTAGATATTTCTTATTCCCGATGTCTAGTAAATTAAAAAAAAAAAATTTTTGAATTTTGACAAGTTTGAAAATGAAGATGAAGTTTTTGAAAGTGATTTTTAATATTATTTTTGAAATATATAAATTTTGTTAAATCATAGTGTGTATTATCTGTTATTTTTTTAAAATATATATTTGATGTTATTTATTTCTTACAATCTCATTATTTAGTCATTTTTCTGCTACAATTGGTACGCATCAGTTTGATTTTAATTGCATCAGTTTTGATGTTTATATAATTTGAAATCAGTATGATTTTGTATCATCATGTCAAGTGCCACATTTATTTTGTCATATTCAGCAAATAAAAGATTAAATCCACATGTTTTCATTGAATTCATTTAGTGGCCCATTCATTACCTTTGATGGCCCATTCAACCCCATAGGTGGGGTTGAATGGGCCAAATTTCAAAATTTTTATTTTCTATTATAATTCATTATAGACAGGTGCTAATCCAACTTTTATGACTTTTTTAGATAGCCAGATAAGTAAAGTAGCTAAAACACCAATTTAGAGTTAAAACAAAGTGTTAGAAAAAATTACAAAAATTCAAAACCAAAAAGTGGCCCATTCATTACCACTCTCCCCTACATTACTTTAATAACCAAGTATTTTTTGTATATTCATGCGTTTTTATTTTGTAGCCTATCGCACCTTGAAAAAAAAAACAACCCTCGTATGTTACAATGCATTTAATTATTTAATGCTATATAAATAATAAAACTAGTTTTTCTAAAAAAAATAGTTATTATGATAAATTTGTTCGATTTTTTTTTCACCTTTTTAGATCAGAAAAGAAACTGAAGAACAAGAGTAATGGAAGCAATGATATAGCTTTGGAAAGAAAATAAATATTCGATTACGACTGATATCAAATGTGATTTTTAAATATCCAAATTTACTCTTATTAACGCTGGACAATTTTTGGAAAATATGAGTAGATTGAAATTTAGTGACCAATTACCATTTTTAAGGATGTTTCATGGTATGAAATACAAAAGAGGAAAAAGGTGTACTTTGTGTTTCATTCTACCTCTGTCATTTGCGTTCCCAGTACGGGTATGACCCAGGATGGTAATTTGTGATGCCGCTCCCCCCCCCCCCCCCCCTAGCAAAGAAAAAAAAAGAAAGAAAGAAGGAAAAAAAAGAAACCTTTTTGTGTTTGGATAAAAATGAAGTTCGTACAATCTTCATTCCTTAAACACATATTTAAGTACCCTCATGCACAATTCTGTGCCCCATTTTCGTTCATATTTGATAAACTAAATATCATTTAAGATAGATTTGGAGAAAGTTTTCACATAGAATTGAAGTATTTAAAAACGCATAGACACTTAAATCAGTTTTCAGTCTCACCCCTCCCCTTAACTGGGTGTCAACTGGGGGGGTGGGGAGTTCCCTAGTTATGAACACGCATTGTGAAACACGAATTCTAAGTAACTTTTTCTGCATTTCGAATTAGAAAAGAAACTGAAAGCAATACATAACACTTATTGAGTTTGATGAAAAATAGGTAGCAGTTTACACTTAGTTAATGGTTTTCTATTCAAATAAGCATAAAGATCAAGCAACCTGATTACGGACTGTGCTGTTGATACTTTTAAAAATATTTGTGTAAACTTTTAATTATTACTGTTTTTCGTAACACTTCATTAATTTACGAAACTAATTCATTCGTTAAAAGTAATTTTCAGGCTGATTTGGTACCCCAAGCAAAATAATATTTGATACTTGATGATAACTCTAATTTTACTACAGTAATTTTAAGATTTTAGGAACTTTTTTGATTTTACATTTTGTGTGAATATGTTTTAGAATTTTCAAGAGAATTCAAATAAATTCCTGTTCTTTATTACTTTGAGCATTTCAATGTCATTGCTACCCATGAATTATGTTTGCACTTGTAAATATTTTATGCGTAAGTTTGTAAAAAAATAAATGAATAAAAAAAACTAAATAAAATAATTTAAAAAAAAAGATTGTCTAAAAAATGTCTCACTTATTTTGTCTTTTGCTCAGTTACACTCAAGAAGCAACATAAACGTAACCCAAATTCAGTTTGAAAGTACTCGCTGGATTTAAAATGGGAAACTCAAAGTGCACTGGTTACCAAGAACGAAGAAATAAATGCAAATAGCGACAATTATTAAAAATGTAACCGAGTTGTGTGAAATACGGGATAGTTCGTAAATTAAAGATGCTGCAAAAGTATCTGTATAAAAACTAGTACCTGTTTGTCATGGGGATTAAAACATGCATATTGGTTGTTTATAAATTATGTCATACTTCTTTTTCTGCCACCAGGGGTGATTGTGTTCCGGTATTTTACCGGATTTCCGGCATTTTCATGATCGATTCTGGTATTTTCATGTTCGAAAATACCGGAAATAAAATACTTTTAGTTATGCTTTTGTCTTCCCACCTTCGGTATTTTTTTTTTTTTTTTTTTTTTCGAATTTTTGGTGATTTTCAGATAATTACTAATAATATTCATCGAACAAAAATTCTACGATGGCATTCTATTTTTTTTTTTTTTTTGACTAAAAACTATTTGAAACTATTCAAATGTATGAAATGTGTCTTGTTTGTTTATGAAAGGCAATTTTTTTTATCACGTATAATTATAAAATTAGGTGTGCTTAAATAATAGGGGCCTTGGTTTTTTGAAAAAAGCACCCCGCCTCCCCTCCCCCCTTTTTCTTCAAAATTTTCAGGTATTTTTTCATGAACTCACAATCACCTCTGTCTGCCACATTGGAACCACCTCCCACTTTATTAAAAAGTGTCACTCTTCACGTCTTCCCTCAACTCTTTTGTCACATATCACGCCATTTTTCCTTGACATTTTTATAAAGAAAAGACTTGATATCACCTCTCTTGTCACAACTTTCACGAACCTTCCTCCTCCTCCACAACTTCAAATTTTCATTCAACTTATCTTCCAGACATAACACAGCACACGGATGCTTCCTGACTAAAGATGACTGGAAAGTAGAACTTGCGGTTGAAAATTGTCAGTTGCGTTTAACGAACTTTCCTATGTGTGATACGCCCTTAAATCTCTACGACTTTTCGGATATTGCTCACAACAAATTAGTTGTCGATTCCAGCGGCATAGTTAAAAGTATCTATATTGACCCAAGCATTTAAAATGGTTTTTATAAGCGAATCTGGTTCAGTTCCGTACGATGTAATTATGCACGCTTCATGAGAAACCTTTAAAATAAATTAATACTGTCTGATTTTCTTAGGCAAAACCTACCGCGTGTTTACGCATGCGTCAGGTCTTCTCTGAGCTTACCAAAATAGGGTTGGTAAGTAAGATATAAGGGGAAGAATAATAAGACGCATTTTGAGCCGTATCAAGCAACGCAGAACGATGCTAATTTCAAATACAAAGTTTAGAGTTGAATATATCAAAAGGATAGTTTTGAATTGAAAACTTCGGAAAGTTCCCGCTCACAACCCATCATCCCTTTTTTAAGTGGCCTTCACGGACGGACAGTATTAAGAGGTTTGCAAGGTAGAGCAGACTACATGAAGAAAGAGATTTTTCCCCCGTTTTACTCTAACACATAAGTATTTAACCAAATCCCGACCCTCATTGCCAACATCATATTAACCCATATTTGACCATTCATAGAACGCGTCTTCAAAAAAATTTAAATTTTCGTTTATGTTATAACGAGGAGGTGCTTTGACATATAAAACATAAATTTTGAAATTATCTTTTTTATTTTTTTAAATACAGGCTGTCCTATAAATAGGACAACGGTCCAATGTACTACATAAATTTCAACTACAACAATAAAACTTTGAACTTGAATTACTCTCAATTTCTGTTTTGTCACTTAACCCTTTCATCTCCCAAGACCTTCAATTATAAGTATTTTATTTGTTAACAGATAAAAACTGGCACTAGATTATAAAAAAAAATTGAGATTTCTTGCCTTGTCGGCCAACAATGAAATCGGTTACCAGCTCTTACTGTTTCTTTATTTTTTTTTTTTTTTTTTCGCAAAACGTTTGTTAAATTTTTCTCAGTTAATTGGAACATGGGGTATAAGCGCTTTTAATTCAACCCACGTTCAAGGTTAAACTCGATTCTTATTAGTTTACGTTAAGCAGAAAGAGCAGAAATCTTTTTACAAAGCTCATATTCGCACGGCGCAACCGGTTGATTCGAGATTACTTTTCCTTTTTTTTATTGCTCATTTTAATTCACAAAAAGTTACGAATTTTTTTCTGTTTTTGTTTTTTGTCTGAAGAGGGGGATTTCATTACGTCCTCTTTCTGCGGGAGGGGGGGGGGAGTTCGAGCGGGATTTTCGTTTAATTGCAAAATTGAAGTAACTGTGAGTGTAATTTTTTTTCTTATTTATTTCGATTATTGTATTATTACATTTTAAATTTCAAAGGAATTTTTACTGGAATTTATGAGGGCATTTGCGCATTTGAGTTAAAGCAAAAAATTTTTACGTCAGGGGTGGGGGGGGGGGCTTTCATTTATTTTATTGACTTCCTTCAAACTCTTAACGCTGTCTCCGTGTGGATACAGCTAGTAATGTTAATAAAACTAAATGGAAAGTTTTTTAGACAACATTTAAATAACTCTTACGGATTTTTTTCCCTTACTTCCCATTTCCGTTGAGTTTTTTCCTTTCATTCGCCGTTTTTCCTTGAACTTTTCTTTAAATTCCGATCTGACTTTTTTTTTTTTTTTGAAATTGACCTCTTCGAATACTTTTATAGATGAGTTAGAGACGCAAATGGTGGCGGAGGGCATAAAAGTGCGTCTGAGTTGGTGAAACAGACTGACAGAAAACATTTCTACCTTTAGAGAGAATGACCTCAAAACAGCTGTTATGCAACCAAACGTCAATGATAGAAAAAGGAGTAATAAATTTTTCCAACGGAAAAGGCACAGAAAATATTCATAACACGCTTCAACCTGTACAATGCTAGAATTACATCTAGACAAATAAATGAAGGAATGAATGAATAAATCTTTCTTCGCTCTTGGTATAGTAGGAGAAGAGAAGCGTATGCTCAGTTAGCTTTTATCGAATTTCAGCTGTGGTAAGGTAAGCATTGAAATTCTGTCGGTCAAGCCTTTTCGTGTGGTTAAAGCACTTTCAAAGCATCTGCTGGGTTGACAGGAACTAGTTAAGGTAATGACTATGTGTTTTTTTTAAGAATTGTGATTTTTTTATGTTCTGTTTTAAGATCTAAAAGTTACACGGCGGCCAATTTATGAAACAAGAGAAACATCGAATATTTTCGTTTTTTTTATCAGCAAAATTTTAAAAATTTGCTTCTAACTTCAAAGAGATTGAATGTGGGTTTAAATTTCAACTTGAAAATTGTTAAAAAATTATAAATTATAATTATAAATTGTTAATTGCAAATTGTAAAATATATTCTACTATTTATTTATGAACCAATCAAGATTGCTGGTTGGTTTCGCTTTGCCATTCCTTTCTATTCATTTCGTAACTGATAATTGCGAGTAGTCACACGTACAGAAATCAAGTCTCTGATCTCTTTTTTTCTTGTGTAAAAATAGTGTTTACTTTTCTTTCCTTCTTTTCAATTGGTGATTTCTTTCAAATAGATATTCTTTGTACTTTTCAAACGATTAGATGTAGTAATCATGAGTAATTATTTTTTGATCATATTTAACTTAAGAATTTCTCATACTGATGATAGTTTAATGAATTATTTGATAAATGTTTTCCATATTCATTTTTCGTGCGTTAACTTTTCTTTAATTTAACACTTTTAAAACTATATTTTATTTAAAATTACAACTACTCATATTTCTTACAGCATGAATTCATTTGTATATTTTTTACATGCGTTTAAAAGTAATTAGAATAAAAAAGTATAATATTTCTTCAATTATATGTTCTACTATAAAAATTTCTCATAAAAATTGGAATCTAAAAATAAAATTTAGTTTTGAAACAAACGCTTCCAGGTGCAACAATCAAACAAAACTTTCAATAACTACTAGATGTCTTGTTACTTTAATAATTGAATCAAACTTATTAAAATGACAATTTTTAGTTCTGAAACTAACTGCCAGGGCAGCTAGATTAGCTTTCTGCGGCATGTTGATGCATAACGTCCCCCTTCTCTAACTTTTCCTCATTCTGAAGTTATATTATTTGATAGAATTTAATGTTCATTCGATTTCAAGACATACCACGCACGTGGCCCGGCGTTGCACGGGCACTTCGTGCATTTAAAGTAGTGAGGAAATTTTCAAGAAACTACTCCACGCCAAGGCGGCTCGCTAACAGGCGCTTCACGCCTTTACTTTTTTCCTATATAAAAAATCATTCGAATTATTGAGATGCTACGCGCCTTCAAGATGGTGAGGAGAGTTTCAGTAAGTTCAGCACGCTCAAAGAAATAAAGCAGACATAGGGCCGAATTCAAGTGAAACACCATTGCAATCGCTTCGAGACGATCGCAAATTGCCATCGCTACTGGAAGTCGAATTACATTAGAATCGCATCTCGTAGCGATTGTAACGCATCCAAATTTGAGAATTTGCGATTGCATTAGTGAGTTGCGATCGTCCGTGTTTCACTTGAATTCCTGCCATAGACACTCAGTTTTTAATATAAGTAGATGGCTTTTCAACAAATGAATGTTTCAAAATATTACAAGTAGCTAAGCGATAAAAATTCTACGTAAGTGGCCCGCTTATGAGTTTCGTGTTTGATTTAGTTAAGCCTTCATTCAAAATTCTCATTATCATTGTTATTTCTGTTTCATAGCAACGACGGTTTGCAAGAATGGATTTCATATTTAATCATTTATTAGGCTTAATCGCTTTAAACTTCCCAGGTAGCACAAAAAACGTTTAAACGTTTTATAAACGTTTTTAATCCGTTGTCACAACGTTAATAACCATTTTACAACCTTTAAAAAACGAAGTGTGCTACTTGGGTTGACTACTTATTAATTGATATCTTCGCTAATTAAAATCGTATAATTATATCAATTGAAACTAATGAAGCCTGAAACATTACCTATCTATCGGTACCTGGTTCGACTTTCAGGTCATTGGCGTTCAGGAGAAAGAAGCGTGACATAGAAAGATAGTTAGAAAGAAAGATAGTTAGAAAGATACTCAGTTTTTAATATAAGTAGATGGTGTTCAAAAAGCAATACGTAGTGTTCCGAATTGATGTTGCTTATTTTAAAACGTTTTTCTTTTTATTCCGGTAGTATTTTACCGGAAAACGCTGTGAATTCATGCCAACTCGCCGTAATTGAGTACACTAAACGTGTGCTGAGTTAACAAACAGTTGATTCGTCAGAAAGAGGTTTCAAAGTTTAACGTTTGTTTGAGCAGCTTATGATAGTCAACATTCTATAAAGGAACTTCAAAGTCATTAAAGCACAAAAGTTTCCTAAAACAGTTTGAGCGCACCTACCGACTGAGGTAGAAGGACTGCCAGGGTCTTTTTGTAAGCCGGCAGTCTGAGTCGGTGTCCCAATTTATTGATGACACCAAATCATAACACATAATAAAAACAGTACAAGATAAATAACAGCGTACAATATAAATCCAATTTACAAAATACAGAGACAGGAAAAAGATGATAATACGAAGTAAACAGATTAGTCAAAAAAACATAAAGGCAAATTCACTATGTGAATAAAGTGGTGTGCGCAAAAATAGTATGGGCCCTAAAACGGTTTGAGTAAAAACTTTAAGACCAATAAAAAATTGTACTAATCTTAATCTGAGGATTGAAATAATATTTGAGTAGAACTGTTGACGATCGGCCGACTAAGCGGCAGGGCCAATTAATGATCACGTTAATTTTAATGCAACAGTTTCTCTATTACCTTTTTTGAGCAATGATAGATAGCTATTTGTTTTTTTTCAGGACCTCAGACGTTGTGTAAAAAATTGAAATATAACTTTCCTGCCTGTAATCAGCACACACTTTTAATTTAGTAGCTACTTTTTTCGTCATTAATAACCGCTTAATCCAAGAGTTTTATTTATTATAATGTAATCTTTAAGAACCAGATTAAAGCTTGGGCGTAGAGAAAGGTATTGAAATCTAAAGCCTGTTGTTTGCAAAATTGAAAATACGCATATTTATTCAAAGCAGAAACATAAAATTGATAAAAGGACTATTACTTTAATTATCAATTAATGTTTGAGAAAAAGAATTAATTAAAAAAATTTGAAATCAAATGATAAGTGAAAAAATGAAATATAATCGGGGAAATGTGTTTGGGGGAACATATGAATAAACAAGAAATAGTTTATGTCTTAATAAATGTGAAATACTTATGTTTTTGCATTACAATATAAAAGTACCCGGATTCAATTCTTCTTATTAGTGTTACATGAACGTTAGCTGAGAGGATTAATGTAAGATTTTCATTCCATTACACGGCGAATTTCATACTGTTTGTCTGTATTTTAAAAAATACACTTCCATGCTACATGTTATACTTAGATTTCAGGAAAGTGCAATCATTAATTGTTGATGAATTTATTCATTTTGGTTTTCCTGTTTTACATATTACTAAATAATTCTAAATTATTAAAACATGATTGAAAATATTTTCCCCGCCGGTCAATCGGTGAAAATTTGACAGATTATGAATAATCGGCAAAGCTATCGATCATGGCAAGTTACCGCCAATTAATCGGGCATCCCTAATAATTATTAACATAAAATACAGGCAAAAATGGAAATGAAATCATTTATAGATATTCCCTTTATCAGAGAGCATTATAGACCAATGGTGCAAACCTAAGTAATCCATTTAAAGTCAAACATTGGAAACAGCATATAGGTCATTACAAGCCCAACTTGGACACCATTGGAAAACATTTTGTTGTGCCAAAATATTTTAATTCAAAATGGCTTGTTTTAACTGAATTTACCGTACACACACACACACACACACACACACACACACACACACACACACACACACACACTGTAAAAAATAGATGTAGTTTTCATAGAATAATACAGCTAATTTTATAGTAACAAAATGTAAAAATTGCTAATTTTACAGTAATAAACTGTCAAATTGCTCATTTTACAGTACTAAACTGTCAAGTTTCTAACTTTACAGTTATAAACTGTAAAACTGCTAATTTTACAGTTTATTACTGTGCATTTTACATTTTTAAACTGGAACCTCAGCTGCCAGTATTATACTGCTGTTTTTACAATATAGGGGAGATCGGGGCTAGTTGGCATAGTTTTTACTTCTCGATTTTTCTATTTTTTTATGTTGTACTTATGGTAAAAGTAATTTATGAATCTGATAGGGTCACATCTTAGCAACAAAAACCCACAAGGAACATCATCTAGAATTCACTGGGAAATTCGTGAAAAATATTCTTCGAAAGTTCCTCAACAGTGCCAACTTGCCCTGAAGTAGGGGTAAGTTGGCAGATGAATCGGGGCATGTTGGCATAACATTATTTGAAAGGACAAATAAGCAAAAATATAAAAATGTTTTACTTTTTAAACATTTTTTTAAAAATATTATAAGGTAATATGTCAAAACAAAGTTTTAAAAAACATGTATGGGCATTGTAGGTAGGTTAGAAATATTTCATGTCAACTGCAAAAGATGGGTTCTTACTCATCTGAATAGAGAGGTAATCTTCACCAGAACTTTGTTGTGGGGGTACCAGATTGAGTCGAGTGGCTCTGGTCACTTCCAATACTTTGTAGTTTTCACTATAGCGGAGACTGAAAAGTCCTCGTTAACTACGTAAGCCTTGCATATTTTCGGGTCTCATACTTCACTACCCCGTACGCACTAATCAGCTCCAACAGCAGCATTTAATGCTGTCTCATGTGCAGGTGGGGGCTTTGTAGGAACGTTAGTACAGACAAGATCAAGTAGAAATGGCTCATCTTTGTATTCTCATAACAAAGAAAACTCTAAAGAAACAAGAAATCATAGCTATCCTCACTACCAGCATATGGTATAACATCAGAGAAAGGCTCATCATCAGTTTCAGTGCTATTAATATCTTCCTTCGTTGACTGTTTCTTTGCAATGTTTTTTGATTTCGTAGTCATGGTTTTTGCTTTCTTTCTTTGTCCGTTCAACGTAAAGTGTTTTTTTTTTTTTTTACTTTCTCAGTTTTTTTTGGCGAGTTCATTTTCAACTGGAATGTCGGTTCGAATTGTACAGGGCTTCCTCTTTTTTGTTCTAATTGCCTGTTTTCGTGGCCCTGCTTTTGGAAAAGGCTGAATGTCTTTAAGGGTCACAAGTCGACATATTTCGGAGGAGGGTCATTCCACGTCAAGTGATCCAAAATCTGAGAAAAATTTTACCTTACATTTTTGTATTTCTTTCACATTTGGCTCATCAATTGTACCCCTTGAGGTAATCAAAAGTCTCAATTTTTGGATTTTTATCTCGATTATTTTTTCATTTATGAGACTTTGAACTTTGGAAAAACCCTCGTTTTTCCATGGATAATAAGGGTACATAAAAGGGACCATAACTCGGCACCAAATATAGATAGAACGGTTTGGTAAATGGCATTTTAAAGTACGTTAGTTGCCGCTTAATTGGATATGCAACATGACTAATTTGATAAAAATTTTCTTTTTCAAAAAATGAAATTTAAATTTCAAATTTAAATTTCTCGAAAAACATATAATGAATTTTTTTGAAAAAATTCTCAAAAATTCTTGTGTATTTCATCTATGTTTGTACAAATTTTTAGATTGGGATCTCAATAGGATCATATTTTTTTGAATTTTTGAATAAAACTGTATAGGAAAAAAATGATATTTTTTAGATTCTATTTATTTAAATACTAAGTTCTCTTGCTCGTGATGGTCTAAAAAGTAGTAAACAAACATGAATATGTTTAAAGTGAGCTGGCATGAGCTTATAGATTTGTCAGGTTCACCCCCCTACCCCTTTCTTCCCCGCACAACCACTCTTTTTTAATTCAAAACTGTTCAAAATGTTTAAAAAAACAAAAACTCTTTGATACAAAATGAATAGTAAACTTATTTAAAGTGGGGAAAAAGGGTTTCCTTATAACTAGACGAAGTATCCCCCTCCCCACCCGAATATACCATTCACACTATACTAATATGACGTCTAACCTGGGGATTGAGTTGAGGATTATTTTCACCCTAGGTATATATATTGTTTTTCAGACGAAGTGTTTCTTTTCGATCCGAACTTCAAAGTGTACTTCCATTCAATATCTGAAATTTAACTTTATGATTCATTTCATCTTCTACCCCAGCACCAATCTTCAATTTTGAAGGGAGGAAATAAATGGGTCGCCCCAATATCATAGCAAACAGCAAAATAGCACTGTTTCGCCTTGTTCTCATCGTTTTTTCTATTCTTTTCGCACAAAACTGAAAATAAATCAAAATATCAGATCATATGTCTGTGTCCCCATAACTATCTTTCCACATTATCTAGTGTGCAGCTGTTATTTAATTTTTTTAATCGTTTGTGTTCTTTTTCATTTTGTTGTAAAGGAAAGTAATGCAGCAAGATATATCTATATATATATATTAAACAAACACTGCTTTTTTGAGCACAACCTCACATGTTGTTTAACTTCTTTACAGATTGCTCCCCCCCCCCTTACCCTACCTTTCCACTCCAAACTTTTATTTTTTTTATCATCCCGCCTAGCCCCATTTCAAAGCCTTAGTCTCTACTGATGTCTGGTAGTGTTTCAGTTTGTTCTGTTTGTTACTCTTTCCTATTAGCTCATGAGCTTTGTCCAATAAGAGAAAGGAAAGGCAGTGATGGGGACTGACATATAACGTGACACTTTAATTTCTTTTCAGTTTTGTGTAAAAATAATGGGAAAACATTATGAGAACAAGGGGAAACAGTGCTATTTTGCTGTTTGCTATGATCTTGGGGCGACCCATTTATTCCCTCCCTTCAAAATTGAAGATTGGTGCTGGGGGAGGGGATGAAATGAACCATAAGTTTAAATTCAGATTTTGAATGGAAGTACACTTTGTGAAGTTCGGATTGAAAACGAAACACTTCGTCTGAAAAACAATATATACCTAGGGGGAAAATAATCCTCAAATCAATCCCCAGGTGAGACGTCATATTAGTATAGCGTTAATGGTATATTTGGGTGGGGGAAGGGTTGTACTTTGCCTTGTTATAAGGAAGCCCATTTATCAACTTTAAACAAGTTTACTGTTCATTTTGTATCAAAGAAGCTTTTTTTTAGCATTTTAAACAGTTTGGGGGGAAAATGGTTGGGTCAGGAAGGAAGGGAGGGGAGCTGACCAATCTACAAGTTAATGCTAGCTCACTTACCTAGAGTAAAAATAATAGTCAATTCAATCCCCAGGTTAGACGTCATAATAGTACAGCGTTAATGGTATATTTGGGTGGAGGAGGGGGATACTTCGTCTAGTTATAAGGAAACTCATTTACCAACTTTAAATAAGTTTACTATTCATTTTGTATCAAAGAGTTTTTTTTTAAACATTTTGAACAGTTTTGAATTAAAAAAGAGTGGTTGTGCGGGGAGGAAGGGGGGAGGGGGTGAACCTGACAAATCTATAAGCTCATGCTAGCTCACTTTAAACATATTCATGTTTGTTCACTACTTTTTAGACCATCACAAGCAAGAGAACTTAGTATTTAAATAAATAGAATCTAAAAAATATCATTTTTTTCCTATACAGTTTTATTCAAAAATTCAAAAAAATATGATCCCATTGAGATCCCAATCTAAAAATTTGTACAAACATAGATGAAATACACAAAAATTTTTGAGATTTTTTTCAAAAAAATTCATTATATGTTTTTCGAGAAATTTAAATTTGAAATTTAAATTTCATTTTTTGAAAAAGAAAATTTTTATCAAATTAGTCATGTTGCATATCCGATTAAGCGGCAACTAACGTACTTTAAAATGCCATTTACCAAATCGTTCTATCTATATTTGGTGCCGAGTTATGGTCCCTTTTATGTACCCTTATTTATGGAAAAACGAGGGTTTTTCCAAAGTTCAAAGTCTCATAAATGAAAAAATAATAGAGATAATAGTCCAAAAATTGAGAATTTTGATTACATCAAGGGGTACAATTGATGAGCCAAATGTGAAAGAAATACAAAAATGTGAGGTAAAAAACGTTGGATCACTTGACATGGAATGACCCAGGAGCGGGTTGCACTAGAGGAGAGTGAAGGTTCACTCCTTTCAACTCTAGCAATGGGGAGATTTTCAACACTAGCACTACCCCTAACCAGAGGTAGGAACATTTTCAACATCAGCATTACCCGTAGCAGTAGAAGGGACAGCAAGTAGGTCTGTGAGTGTATCTATAACTATGCGATGTCATGCCAACATTATGGTGGGGTAAGTTGGCATAGATCGCTAGCTTATGCTAAGATACCCCAAGTTGACTCTGCCAACTAGCCCCAAAGGCATTTTATGGAAAACATGGTGGCCCTGCCCCGAATACAAACGACTGGCAATCCAGTAACTGCATCAATCTCTAGGCTATTGGTTACTGTATCCAACATTACCTTGGAGTAAGTGAATAAAAATTTTAAGGGTGCTAAAAAACGAAAAGCAAATCGGGAAAAAATTCACTTATCAGAAAGAAAAACGCAAAAAAATCCATATTTTTCGAACGCACGCCAGTAATACACTAAAATTGTTGCGGATGACGCAGCAGGTTGCCGAGTATGTCTCATCACGGCGGCAGCGCTGTGGCCACTGTATACTTGAAATGAAAGGCACAGTTCCAACGTAACCCTTATTCCAAATAGCCCCGGTCTCCCCTAATACAGTTAATTTTGTGATACTAAACTATAAAATTGTGGTAATGAACTGTAAAATTGCTGCTTTACAGTATTAGACTGTAAAATTGCGAATTTTACAGTTTAATACTGTGCATTTTACAGTTTTAAACTGGAACCTCTGCTGTCAGTATTATATTTAAAAACAAGTTTATTTTTGGCAGTGCGGGTAAAGACAAAACCAATTATCTTTGAAGCATCAATCACAATTAGTGTAATTCAGACGCTAAATTAAAATTTGCGGAAAGGAGCCCTTAAACCTAGACCCGGTATTTTACAATTAAGAGCAAACTAATGCAACCCTGAGTGAAACTTACTGCCAACTTAATAGTTAACATTGTAATTGCTTAGGAGCGATTCCATATCAAATCACCGAAAAAAAAAAAGTTGGTCGCACGACCGACTCGGATTTTTTTTTTAATTTGGTACACAGATTGATGGTATAGAGGTATGAAAAAGCCCAAAAGGAAAGTTACCTGCTCCACTTATTTTCTGAGATACATGCCCTCAAAGTTTGTCCGCCACGTCAAAATACTAAAAAAGTGATGTTATTTAATCATTTTTTATAAAAAATCGTACTCATGCAAAATAAAAGTGTTAGATATCTATGGAAACTAGTTACTCCAGGCATTCTGAAAAAAAATACTAGAACGTTCATAATGAAAATTGCCAAGGTACAGGGCTCTTTGAAGTTGTCACCACAAAAACTTGATTTTGTAGATTTTGCTAAAATTCAGGCATTTATTACAAAAAAAAAGGCAAACAAAACCAAAGGTTTTCTCACTTTCTGGTAGTGTACAGGTCCTCCCTGTAAATTGCTATGCAATAAATTTTTTGGGTTTCTCACTCCTTCTTGGAAATATTTTAGCTTAAAGATAAGCCGTAAGGCAAAAAATGCGCTTTTGGCCATCTTGGCAGCCATTTTTTCTCATAAAGGAGGAGCGTTTAAAAAAATTTAATTTTTTTTTTTCCCCTACCGCTGGGGGTTTCCAAATTTGGGTACATGGACAAATTTGTCCTCCTTTTGAATAGCGAAAAAGTAGTCATAAGGCAAACCCCAAACATAAAAAACAGTTAGGGTTTATTTAAAGCAATTATCACCATTTTTC
>JAXGGA010006361.1:0-2500 GCA_038373865.1 Uloborus plumipes
TGTGGGTGTGGTGTGGTGGGGGGTGGGGTGGTGGTGTGGGTGGTGGGGGTGGTGGGGTGGTGTGGGTTGGTGGGTGGGGGTGTGGGGGTGGTTGGGTGGGGTGGTGTTGTGGGGGTGTGGGGTGGGTGGGGGTGGTTTGGGTGGGTGGGTTGTGGGGGTGTGGGTGTGGGGGGGTGGGGGGTGGGTGTTGTGGTGGGTGTGGGGGTGGGGGTGGTGGGGTGGGGGGTGTGGTGGTGGGTGGTGGGTGGGTGGGGGGTGTGGTGGGGGTTTGGGGGGTTGGGGTGGGTGGGGGGTGTGGGTGGGTGGGTGTGGGTGGTTGGGGGTGGGGTGTGGTGGGTGGGTGGGGTGGTGTGGGGGGGGTGTGGTGGGTGTGGGGGGTGTTGGGGGTGGTGTGGGTGGGTGGTGGGGTGTGTTGGGTGGGGGGTGGTGGGGTGGGGGTGGTGGTGGGTGGGGGGGTGGGGTGGGGGTGGTGGGGTGTGGTGGGTGGGGTGGTGGGGGTGGGGGGTGGGGGGTGGTGGTGGGGGGTGGGTGGGGGTGGGTGGGGGGTGGGGTGGGGTGTGGGGGGGTTGGGGGTGGGGGTGGGTGGTGGGGTGGGGTGTGGGGGGTGGGGGTGGGGGTGGGTGTGGGGGGTGGTGGTGGGGGGTGGGTGGGTTGGGGGTGGGGTGGTGGGGGTGGGTGGGGTTGGGTGGGGGGGGGGGTGGGTGGGGGTGGGGGTGTGGGGGGTGGTGGGGTGGGGTGGGGGTGGGGTGGTGGGGGGGGGGTGGTGGGGGTGGGGTGGGGGTGGGGGGGGGTGGGGGGGGGGGTGGGTGGTGGGGGTGGGTGGTGGGGGGGTGGGGGGGTGGGGGGGTGGGGGGGTGGTGGGGGGGGGTGGGGGGGGTGGGGGGTGGTGGTGTGGGGGTGGGTGGGGGGTGGGGTGGGGTGGGGGTGGGGGTGGGTGGGGGGTGGGGGGGTGGGGGGTGGGGGTGGGTGGGGGGGGGTGGTGGGTGGGGGGGGGGTGGGTGTGGGGGGGTGGGGGGGGTGGGGTGGGGGGGGTGGTGGGGGGGTGGGGTGTGGGTGGGGTGGGGGGGTGGGGGGGTGGGGGGGGTGGGGTGGGTGGGGGGTGGGGGTGGGGTGGTGGGGGGGGGGGTGGGGGGGGGTGGGGTGGGTGGGGTGGTGGGGGGGGGGTGGGGGGTGTGGGTGGGGTGGGGGGGGTGGGGGGGTGGGGGGGGGGTGGGTGGGGGGGGGGGGTGGGGTGGTGGGGGTGGGGGGGTGGGGGTGTGGGGGGGGTGGGTGGGGGTGGGGTGGGGGGGTGGGGTGGGGGGGTGGGTGGGGGGTGGGGGGGGGTGGGGGGTGGGGGGGTGGGGTGGGGGTGGGGGGGGGTGGGGTGGGGGGTGGGGGGGTGGGGTGGGGGTGGGGTGGGGGGGGGGTGGGGGGGGGGGGGGGGGGTGGGGGGTGGGGGTGGGGGGGGGTGGGGGGGGTGGGGGTGGTGGGGGTGGGGTGGGGGGTGGGGGGGGGGGGGGGGTGGTGGGGGGGGGGGGGTGGGGGGGGGGGGGGTGGGGTGGGTGGGGGGGGGGTGGGGGGGGTGGGGGGGGTGTGGGGGGGGGTGGGGGGGGGTGGGGGGGGGGGGTGGGGGGGTGGGGGGGGGGTGGGGGGGTGGGGGGGGGGGGTGGGGGGGGTGGGGGGGGTGGGGGGTGGGGGGGGGGGGGGTGGGGGGGGTGGGGGGTGGGGGGGGGGTGGGTGGGGGGTGGGGGGTGGGGTGGGTGGGGGGTGGGGGGGGGGTGTGGGGTGGGGGGGGGGGTGGGGGGGGGGGGGTGGGTGGGGGGGTGGGGGGTGGGGGGTGGGGGGGGGGGGGGGGGTGGGTGGGGTGGGGGGTGGGGTGGGGGGGGGGGGTGGTGGGGGGGGTGGGGGGGTGGTGGGGGTGGGGGTGGGGGGTGGGGGGGTGGGGGGGGTGGGGTGGGGGGGGGGTGGGGGGTGGGGGGGTGGGGGTGGGGGGGGGGGGTGGTGGGGTGGGGGGGGGGGGGGGGTGGGTGGGGTGGGGGTGGGTGGGGGGGGTGGGGGGTGGGGGGGGGTGGGGTGGGTGGTGGGGGGGGGGGGGGTGGGGGGGGGGTGGGGGTGGGGGGGGTGGGGGGGGGGGGGGTGGGGGGGTGGGGTGGGGGGGGTGGGGGGTGGGGGGGTGGGGGGTGGGGTGGGGGGGGGGGTGGGGTGGGTGGGTGTGGGGGGGGGTGGGGGGGGGTGTGGGGGGGGGGGGGGTGGGGTGGGGGGGGGTGGGGGGGGGGGTGGGGGTGGGGGGGGGTGGGGGGGGTGGGGGGGTGGGGGGTGGGGGGGGGGTGGTGGGGGGGGTGGGGGGTGGGGTGGGGGGGGGGGGTGGGTGGGGTGGTGGGGGTGGGGGGTGGGGTGGGGGGGGGGGTGGGGGGTGGGGGGGTGGGGGGGTGGGGGTGGTGGGGGGGGGGGGTGGGGGGGTGGGGGTGGGTGGGGGGGGGGGGGGGTGGGGGGGGGGGGGGTGGGGGGTGGGGGGGTGGGG
>JAXGGA010006361.1:7500-70491 GCA_038373865.1 Uloborus plumipes
TGTGTTTGTTTGTGTTTTGGTGTTTTTGTTGTTGTTTGTTTTTGGTTGTTTGTGTTTGGTTTTTGTGTGTTTTGTGTTTGTTTGTTGGTTGTTTTGTTTGTTTGTTTGTTTTGTGTGTTTTTGTTGTTGTTTTGTTGTTTTGTTTGTGTTGGTTTTGTGTTTGTTTGTGTTTGTGTGTTTTTTTGGTTGTTGTGTTTGGTTTGGGTGTTTTTGTTTGGTGGTGGTTTTGTGTTTTGTTTTGTTGTGTTTTGGTTTGTTTTTTGTGGTGTTTTGGTTTGTTTTGTTGTGTTGGTGTGGTTTTGTTTGTTTTGTTGTTTGGTGTGTTGTGTTTTTGTGTTGTGGTGTTGTTTGTGTTGTGTGGTGTTTTGTTTTTGGTGTGTTTTTGGTTTTGTTGTGTTTGTTGGTGTGTTTGTTTGTGGTTGTTTTGTTTTGTGTTGTGGTTTTTTGTTGTTGTTTTGTTTGGTTGTTTGTTGTGTTGTGGGTTTTTTGTGTTGTTTGTTGTTGTTTGTGTTGTTTGTTGGGTTTGTTGTTTTGGTTGTGTTTGTTGGTGTTGTTTGTTTGTGTTGGTTGGTTTTGTTGGGTGGTTTGGGTGTTTGTTGGTTGTGGTTGTGTTGGGTTTTTGTGTGTGGTTTGTGTTGGTTTGTTTGTTGTGGTTTTGTGGTTTTTTTGTGTGGTTTTGTGGTGTGTTGTGTTTTTGTGTTTGGGTGTGTTGTGGTTGTGTTTTGTTTGTTTGGTGGTTTTTGTGGGTTGTTTGTTTTGGGTGTTTTGTTTGTTGGTTTGGTTTGGTGTTTTGTTGTTGTTGTTTGGTGGTTGTGTTTGTTTGGTGTTTGTTTGGTGTTTGTTTGTTTGTGTTTGGGGTGTGTGTTTTGTGTTGTTTTGGTTGTGTGTTTTTTGTATGTTTGGGTTTTTGTTTTTTGTGTTGTTTGGTTGTTGGTTGTGTGGTGGTTTTGTTTGTTTTGTTGGTGTGTTTTTGTTGGTTTTGGTTTTGGTTTTGGTGTGTTGTTGTGTTTTGGTTTTGTTTGGTTTTCTGCTGTGTGGTTTAGTTGTAGGATGATGTGTGTGGTGGCTTGTGTTGGTGTGTTGACTGGTTTTTTGACTTTGGGGATGATTGTGTGTTGATTGTGTGATGTGTTTGTACATGTTGTGGTTGGGATGGTTCGGTGAGTTGATGTTGGTGGTGCGGTGGTGTATGGCTTTGCGTTGGAGGTGTTCTTTGTGAGGGTTTATGGGTTGTATCTTTGTGTTGCTATTGGTTACATGTGTGAAAATGGTGCAGCTGTTGGATTTGTCCACTGTGGTTGCGCTGTTTGTTTTGCTGTGGTGTTGTTGGTCTGTAAGCGACATGTGGGTGGCTTGTGGTACGATTTGTTTTTTGGATAGGTATTATTATGCTTGTTGTCTGTCAATATGGTTTCTGCTGCGTTTGGTGCATGTCGATGCGATAACATTGAGTCTGCATTGGTTTGTTGACTCGTTTGATGTCTTGTAGGTTAGGGTGTACGTAGCTATTTTCTTATAGACTAAGGCAGAATAATAAATCTATTTTTTATAATTTATTTTATAAAATATCATATTATTAAATATTACATTACCATAATAATATCTTAATATAATGTATATATTATTATCAAATATAAATATTATTAATATATATATAACTTAATATATTTAATAATATATTTATTATATAATATATAAAAATTATAATATTATTAATATTAAAAATTATATGCCTATGAATTATATATTAAGACTTATTATTCAATAATTATATAAATATTAATATATTTTTTAAACTTATATTATAAATATCACACATATTATCATTAATGTGTGTGTGGGCCATTTTCCGTCGGGGACTAGTGTGTGTGTTGTATTTCTAAAAACATAGATTTACAATAAAAATGAACAAAATGGAATGATAGGATAATTATAAACATGACGTACAGTAAAGTAGAAAGTAGACATGTCAAAAAAAAATCTTTTAGTTTTGTCCTACACTTAACTATCTGTTCTAAAAGCTTTTCTCGTTTTGGTATTTCAAAAAAAAAAAGGGAAATTTAGAAAAAAAAACTGAAAGCTTGCATTTTAAAAATTCGTTTCAGAAATTTCGGAGGGGGCTGCAACCCTATCTGCCCAACACCTGAGTACGCCACTGGATGCAGCTGTATTACAAAATAGTAAAACGTCCTGCTCGTCCAAGCGATAGCAAGGAAAATTTAAACTTAGTTAAAATACAGGCGAATGAGAAGAAATACGAAAATTCAAACATGTTGTAGCAGTTTAGGAGAGTTACTTGATTCTTTTACACAGTTCTGATGGTTGTTGTTGATTATGATTTTTCCCCTCTGAAAACATTCAAAGAACCGGTTTTACCATCCTGTAAATTCAGTTTTGAAGAAAATCCACAGTAACAACAATTTTGATTTTTGCCAATGAATCTATACCATATAAATTACCATGCGACTAGTTACACAACTCAAATGAATTTCAATCGTGTCCTCAACCAGCTGCGCCAGAACCAATAGCGTACATAGTCTTAAGTGCGCCCCTTTGCTATATTTGTAAGTGCACCTCCCCTTCCCTGTTAAACTATAAGAATTTTTTTCCCGTGTAACTCATAGTGCTATTTTTCAGGAAGGTGCGCCCTCAAACCTCATGCCCCCCCCCCGCTCCGTGGGGGTTTTGGGGTGCTATGTACGCTACTGGCCAGAACTATCTACCAGCAACCTATGACGAAGGTGTGTACACGTTATCGTATGTGATGTTCAACTAAACATTCCAGATAAGTTTGCAAATATTGTAAAAGGGTTGGGTGCATTCCGAACGGCAACAATTGTAATATGCTGCTTAGGAAAATTTCTTTGAAAAGGTCTAATATCCGATGTGTTTATTGAATCGGACATGATATTGGAACTAACCACGATTTTGTCCAAAAGGGAAATGGTTTGAACATATACAATAAATTTTCTTAGAACCAAACTCTGAACTTAGATGCAAAGCTGTCTCAATGTTTAAATAAGAACTGTTAGAAAGTTCATATTTAAACATTGTAAACAGACTTGTTTAATATACTTCCCAATACATCACACTGACAAAAACACTGGCTTCAAAATATCAAATGAAAAATATATTAAACTTCTTAAAAACTGGTGACTGAAGACATACTGGAGACTACTTTATACGATACGAGGGAAAAAGAGTCAAGATCGCTCAAGCTCCATTCTTAAAGCCATATTTCCTTGCAACAAAACACAAAATGCTTGTACTACTACAAGGAAAGACTGTAAAAAGAAGTCAGCATCACCGATCTCACCTCATGATGCGAAAACTTTTAGCTCGTTCCTCTGACGTGGAAGAGCTCTTTCAGTATGAACTATCTGAAAACTGTTCAATGTTTAATGAACAAGAATTTGTTAAAATTACAAACAGGTGCATTGTTAAAAGAGCTAGAACAATCTTACGGTAACATAAGAAAAGAAAATGTGTTCAATTCTGGTGAAAAGTCATGTTATATAGTGAACTTTTCTACACGAAAGGTTATGACAGATAAAAACAAAAAACTTGCCGAAGCGGTTCCTGTTTTTATTATTATGAGAATTATTATTTCGATCATATATTGGGAGTATCGCAAAAGGCTGTGAAAGAGTCTGTAAAATTTTTGACAGTTACAGCAAATTTTTCCCTAAAAAGTCTACGAGCGTAGAGCCAAGGTAGCAGTATTGTTTGTTATACATGTTATTAAAATCTCTCAAGATGCTACTCTGCCTGTCCTAAACAACAGCTTTAGGGCATAATAAGGAAACAAACTGATCTTACAAAGTGGAAAGACCTGGACTTAAATTGCGTGATAGCAGAGGAAGCAGACTTCGAGAATAATGGTGTTAGCTTTATTTTGCTGGTATACTGTTATTCTGTGATTTGGTGTTTAGAAACTTTAGGGGAGCACTGGAGTTATGGATTCTACGCGACTTTTGTTCATAATATTCACCGAAAAACAGGTGAAAACATTCCACGTATATTATCCGACTGGAATACGTAGAACAAATTCGTAAATCAAGCAAAATAGTACGTAGTGCAGGTAATACGAAAAGGGTCATACAGTAAATTTTTAGATGAACTAAGATTATAGCTGTATCCTGATGTGAAGAATATTGACTTTGAGAATTTGCCACCTTCTAGTGCAAAGAGTGCCATGGACCATAAATTGAGATAACATTTTTGTACATTGTACTTTTAGCACTATAGAATGGTAAAGAAGGATTTTCGAATATTCTTTCAGAGTAGAAAAATGATAAACAATAACAACATCGGAACTGTAAACAGGGATAAAATAGTTCTCCTAAACTGCTACAATACGTCTGAATTTTCATTTCTTCTCATTCTCATCTATTTTAACTAAATTTAAATTTTTCTTGGACGAGCAGGACGTTTTATTATTTTGCAATACAGCTGTATCTTTTGGCATGCAAGCAGCGGTAAATTAGCATTTTCTCGTAAAAATAACAGGGTTAACGCCATTTTTTATGGTTAAGTCTTGATAGTTAAAAAGGAAAAAAAATAAAAAAAAAATCAATAAATTGATTTTGAATTATTTTCTCGAATAAATTTCTAACAGTGCAACTTGAAAGCAAATAGCATCAGACAAATTAGTAAAAAAATTCGCAATTTTCATGCAAATCGGTACAGTAGTAACATAGATATGAGCCATTATAGGATCAAGCGGCCGCCATCTTTGATGACGTCATAACAGGAAAATGTACCAGGAGATGGATGTCCACCCGAGTCTAAAATACTTTCTAGGACACCTACTAAATATTTTTGAAAAGAAATTCTCAATTTTTAAATTTCCTGCAGAAGTGCTGGGCATTTTTTAGCATTTATGAGAGCCAAAATGGCCGCCATCTTTGATGACGTCATAGCAAAAAAATGCACCAGGTGGCGGATGTCCACCCGAGTCCAAAATACTTCCTAGGGCACCTACTAAACATTTTTGAAAAAAAATTCTCCGTACTCAAACATTCCTACAGAAGTGCTGTCAGATCCTGGACTATACTAAGTGCGGTCGCTCGCTGGTATTTCTAATTTCACATTAGCTACCAGTTTTTTTGGTTCTCTTTGCTATATAAGAGGATTTTTGCCTCCAACTCGACTAATTTCGTATTCCATGCTGAGAGCAGAATAAGCTCGAAACAGCTGTCCATGGATCGAAATGGTCGAGTTGGCGGTGTATTGCATGTTTCTGCCTTAGCCCTTACTTAGGAGCGGTTACTCACTTCTTTATACCCCTATCAGTATGTTTGAATATTCCACTTAATGTCTTTGTTCATAATAGTAATGGTCTTGATTTGTATCATAACGCTATTCTCGTGAGTGCATTAATCACCTCATGTTCACTAAGGTTGGAAGCAGGGGCGCACCCAGGATTTAACTTAAGAGGGGGCTAATTTCTGACATCAAGCACCCCTACCCCTTTTAAATCCAAACGCCAGTGGATTAAAATTTTTAAATCGCGAAAATACTAAATTTTTATAGATTACCCCCCCCCCCCCCTTCTTTCTCTTTTATTTATTTTTTTCGGAATAATAGTGTAAAGCTTTGCTTTTTTGAATGGAAGCTCTCTTGCTTCTGTTAAATTTTATGTGAATTTTTTACTTATTTATCAAATTGTGTTTATGTAAGAAAATAAATGGTAAATACTATGAGGATCTTCCAACCTTAGTGAACATGAGGTGATTAATGCACTCACGAGAATAGCGTTATGATACAAATCAAGACCATTACTATTATGAACAATGACATTAAGTGGAATATTCAAACATACTGATAGGGGTACAAAGAAGTGAGTAACCGCTCCTAAGTAAGGGCTAAGGCAGAAACATGCAATACACCGCCAACTCGACCATTTCGATCCATGGACAGCTGTTTCGAGCTTATTCTGCTCTCAGCATGGAATACGAAATTAGTCGAGTTGGAGGCAAAAATCCTCTTATATAGCAAAGAGAACCAAAAAAACTGGTAGCTAATGTGAAATTAGAAATACCAGCGAGCGACCGCACTTAGTATAGTCCAGGATCTGACAGCACTTCTGTAGGAATGTTTGAGTACGGAGAATTTTTTTTCAAAAATGTTTAGTAGGTGCCCTAGGAAGTATTTTGGACTCGGGTGGACATCCGCCACCTGGTGCATTTTTTTGCTATGACGTCATCAAAGATGGCGGCCATTTTGGCTCTCATAAATGCTAAAAAATGCCCAGCACTTCTGCAGGAAATTTAAAAATTGAGAATTTCTTTTCAAAAATATTTAGTAGGTGTCCTAGAAAGTATTTTAGACTCGGGTGGACATCCATCTCCTGGTACATTTTCCTGTTATGACGTCATCAAAGATGGCGGCCGCTTGATCCTATAATGGCTCATATCTATGTTACTACTGTACCGATTTGCATGAAAATTGCGAATTTTTTTACTAATTTGTCTGATGCTATTTGCTTTCAAGTTGCACTGTTAGAAATTTATTCGAGAAAATAATTCAAAATCAATTTATTGATTTTTTTTTTATTTTTTTTCCTTTTTAACTATCAAGACTTAACCATAAAAAATGGCGTTAACCCTGTTATTTTTACGAGAAAATGCTAATTTACCGCTGCTTGCATGCCAAAAGATACAGCTGTATTGCAAAATAATAAAACGTCCTGCTCGTCCAAGAAAAATTTAAATTTAGTTAAAATAGATGAGAATGAGAAGAAATGAAAATTCAGACGTATTGTAGCAGTTTAGGAGAACTATTTTATCCCTGTTTACAGTTCCGATGTTGTTATTGTTTATCATTTTTCTACTCTGAAAGAATATTCGAAAATCCTTCTTTACCATTCTATAGTGCTAAAAGTACAATGTACAAAAATGTTATCTCAATTTATGGTCCATGGCACTCTTTGCACTAGAAGGTGGCAAATTCTCAAAGTCAATATTCTTCACATCAGGATACAGCTATAATCTTAGTTCATCTAAAAATTTACTGTATGACCCTTTTCGTATTACCTGCACTACGTACTATTTTGCTTGATTTACGAATTTGTTCTACGTATTCCAGTCGGATAATATACGTGGAATGTTTTCACCTGTTTTTCGGTGAATATTATGAACAAAAGTCGCGTAGAATCCATAACTCCAGTGCTCCCCTAAAGTTTCTAAACACCAAATCACAGAATAACAGTATACCAGCAAAATAAAGCTAACACCATTATTCTCGAAGTCTGCTTCCTCTGCTATCACGCAATTTAAGTCCAGGTCTTTCCACTTTGTAAGATCAGTTTGTTTCCTTATTATGCCCTAAAGCTGTTGTTTAGGACAGGCAGAGTAGCATCTTGAGAGATTTTAATAACATGTATAACAAACAATACTGCTACCTTGGCTCTACGCTCGTAGACTTTTTAGGGAAAAATTTGCTGTAACTGTCAAAAATTTTACAGACTCTTTCACAGCCTTTTGCGATACTCCCAATATATGATCGAAATAATAATTCTCATAATAATAAAAACAGGAACCGCTTCGGCAAGTTTTTTGTTTTTATCTGTCATAACCTTTCGTGTAGAAAAGTTCACTATATAACATGACTTTTCACCAGAATTGAACACATTTTCTTTTCTTATGTTACCGTAAGATTGTTCTAGCTCTTTTAACAATGCACCTGTTTGTAATTTTAACAAATTCTTGTTCATTAAACATTGAACAGTTTTCAGATAGTTCATACTGAAAGAGCTCTTCCACGTCAGAGGAACGAGCTAAAAGTTTTCGCATCATGAGGTGAGATCGGTGATGCTGACTTCTTTTTACAGTCTTTCCTTGTAGTAGTACAAGCATTTTGTGTTTTGTTGCAAGGAAATATGGCTTTAAGAATGGAGCTTGAGCGATCTTGACTCTTTTTCCCTCGTATCGTATAAAGTAGTCTCCAGTATGTCTTCAGTCACCAGTTTTTAAGAAGTTTAATATATTTTTCATTTGATATTTTGAAGCCAGTGTTTTTGTCAGTGTGATGTATTGGGAAGTATATTAAACAAGTCTGTTTACAATGTTTAAATATGAACTTTCTAACAGTTCTTATTTAAACATTGAGACAGCTTTGCATCTAAGTTCAGAGTTTGGTTCTAAGAAAATTTATTGTATATGTTCAAACCATTTCCCTTTTGGACAAAATCGTGGTTAGTTCCAATATCATGTCCGATTCAATAAACACATCGGATATTAGACCTTTTCAAAGAAATTTTCCTAAGCAGCATATTACAATTGTTGCCGTTCGGAATGCACCCAACCCTTTTACAATATTTGCAAACTTATCTGGAATGTTTAGTTGAACATCACATACGATAACGTGTACACACCTTCGTCATAGGTTGCTGGTAGATAGTTCTGGCCAGTAGCGTACATAGCACCCCAAAACCCCCACGGAGCGGGGGGGGGGCATGAGGTTTGAGGGCGCACCTTCCTGAAAAATAGCACTATGAGTTACACGGGAAAAAAATTCTTATAGTTTAACAGGGAAGGGGAGGTGCACTTACAAATATAGCAAAGGGGCGCACTTAAGACTATGTACGCTATTGGTTCTGGCGCAGCTGGTTGAGGACACGATTGAAATTCATTTGAGTTGTGTAACTAGTCGCATGGTAATTTATATGGTATAGATTCATTGGCAAAAATCAAAATTGTTGTTACTGTGGATTTTCTTCAAAACTGAATTTACAGGATGGTAAAACCGGTTCTTTGAATGTTTTCAGAGGGGAAAAATCATAATCAACAACAACCATCAGAACTGTGTAAAAGAATCAAGTAACTCTCCTAAACTGCTACAACATGTTTGAATTTTCGTATTTCTTCTCATTCGCCTGTATTTTAACTAAGTTTAAATTTTCCTTGCTATCGCTTGGACGAGCAGGACGTTTTACTATTTTGTAATACAGCTGCATCCAGTGGCGTACTCAGGTGTTGGGCAGATAGGGTTGCAGCCCCCTCCGAAATTTCTGAAACGAATTTTTAAAATGCAAGCTTTCAGTTTTTTTTTCTAAATTTCCCTTTTTTTTTTTGAAATACCAAAACGAGAAAAGCTTTTAGAACAGATAGTTAAGTGTAGGACAAAACTAAAAGATTTTTTTTTGACATGTCTACTTTCTACTTTACTGTACGTCATGTTTATAATTATCCTATCATTCCATTTTGTTCATTTTTATTGTAAATCTATGTTTTTAGAAATACAACACACACACACACACACACAATTAATGTTTTACGGTCATATAATTCTGCTAAATAAATTTCAGCAAATTGAATTAAAACCCAGTATTGGGAACAATAGTAAAATAAACTGCAAAATTAACATTATTAGAGCGTTAATTTGCCAAAATATTGCAAATAACTGTTTCAGCAACACCTCTTTCAATGAAGAATTTTTTCTAATTTCAATTTATCATTCTCTGTGTCTATCAAAACGCTTTCTTCACAATAAATTTAATGACAAAAAAGTTGTTTTTAATGATGTATTTTTGTCAAATTAAATAGGCATTAAAGCAGAAATTCGAGACATTTACTTTTCTTAGTTACATTTCATGAGGTGCTCCCCCCACCTCGCTCGCTACGAATCTTGGCTCAGCCACCCCCCTGAAATGATTTGTCTGCGCCACTGGCTGCATCTTTTGGTATGCAAGCAGCGGTAAATTAGCATTTTCTCGTAAAAATAACAGGGTTAACGCCATTTTTTATGGTTAAGTCTTGATAGTTAAAAAGGAAAAAAAATAAAAAAAAATCAATAAATTGATTTTGAATTATTTTCTCGAATAAATTTCTAACAGTGCAATTGAAAGCAAATAGCATCAGACAAATTAGTAAAAAAATTCGCAATTTTCATGCAAATCGGTACAGTAGTAACATAGATATGAGCCATTATAGGATCGAGCGGCCGCCATCTTTGATGACGTCATAACAGGAAAATGTACCAGGAGATGGATGTCCACCCGAGTCTAAAATACTTTCTAGGACACCTACTAAACATTTTTGAAAAGAAATTCTCAATTTTTAAATTTCCTGCAGAAGTGCTGGGCATTTTTTAGCATTTATGAGAGCCAAAATGGCCGCCATCTTTGATGACGTCATAGCAAAAAAATGCACCAGGTGGCGGATGTCCACCCGAGTCCAAAATACTTCCTAGGGCACCTACTAAACATTTTTGAAAAAAAATTCTCCGTACTCAAACATTCCTACAGAAGTGCTGTCAGATCCAGGACTAGTACGGTACAACTCATAAATTTTTTGGGCTTAGCGCAAGGTATAATAAAGCAGTGAGTAACCGCCCCTTAGCAAGGGCTGCTCGCTGGTATTTCTAATTTCACATTAGCTACCAGTTTTTTTTTGGCTCTCTTTGCTATATAAGAGGATTTTTGCTTCCAACTCGACTAATTTCGTATTTCATGCTGATGAGAGCAGAATAAGCTCGAAACAGCTGTCCATGGATCAAAATGGTCGAGTTGGCGGTGTGTTGCATGTTTCTGCCTCAGCCCTTACTTAAGGGCGGTTACTCACTGCTTTATACCTTGCGCTCTGCCCAAAAAAATTTACGAGTTGTACCGTACTTAGTGCGGTCGCTCGCTGGTATTTCTAATTTCACATTAGCTACCAGTTTTTTTGGCTCTCTTTGCTATATAAGAGGATTTTTGCCTCCAACTCGACTAATTTCGTATTCCATGCTGATGAGAGCAGAATAAGCTCGAAACAGCTGTCCATGGATCAAAATGGTCGAGTTGGCGGTGTGTTGCATGTTTCTGCCTCAGCCCTTACTTAAGGGCGGTTACTCACTGCTTTATACCTTGCGCTCTGCCCAAAAAAATTTACGAGTTGTACCGTACTCAGTGCGGTCGCTCGCTGGTATTTCTAATTTCACATTAGCTACCAGTTTTTTTGGCTCTCTTTCAGTAGCGTACATAGACTTCGGAGCGCCCCCCCCGCATGATTTATTAGTGCGCCCCCCCCGTAAGATTTATAAGTATGCCTATCTTAGATTTATGGCAAAAAATTAAAAGCTATAATAAGACTTCGTTGAAAAGTATTCTGATATTTAAAATCAAGGTCTATTTGGTGCAGAGTTCAAAATTTTGATTTTGAAATTTTCATTTTGAAAATCATTTTCAGAATATAAACCAATGTCAGTGTTTACGTTAAAATCTGCTAAATTAGACTCATTTAAATCGAAACTGGTAGAGAATTTATCATTAGCGTTTTCAAAAAAATTTTCAGAATGTAAATAAATATCAGCATTTATGCTAGAATCTAATAAATTAGACTTATTCGAATTGAAACTGAAGGCGATTTCATTATTTGCCGGATGATAATCATTTACAGTATTCATGTTAGAATCTTTTAAACTGGACTTACTTGAATCGAAACTGGCGGGATTTTCATTGTTCGCGGAAGATGAAAATGTGCTTGCAATATCATTTTCTGCACTTGCATTTCCTTCACAAATCGAATAGGCATTATTATTCTTAAAAAAACTATTAATCTTCTGATGTTTTTCAGCTTTTACTGCTTCTTCTTTTTTCCTTTTCCGAAACTCTGCACCAGAACGGTTTTTTTTTATTCATTTTGATGGAAACTTAGTAAAATATCATTGTATGACTATTTCGCGGGCAATATTAAAGCTAATTAGGTCAGTATATATTGGAATAGAATAGACAAGGAAAAGAGTTCGACTTTGAGCTCTGTAGGTCTGCCGTAATCACATATTTAAAGCAGACCTGGTGGCGGCAATAGCAAGTTTGCTATAATAGCACAGTTATCGTCCCCCTTTTTAATCCAAAATGGCATAAATCAGTTATTGTGACTTCTCAGCAAGGTTCTTTATTTGGAATTTTTTTTTCAAGTTATCTGGCAAATTTCTAGACTGAATAGGAAGGAAGCATTTTTTAAAATAAAGCCTAATGTCTCTTCAGTTTCGTGAAAACACTAATATTAATGCCGCCTCTTCTCAGCAGATTGAGGCATTAGTGCATATTAAGAAAGTAAGTTGCCACCCTTAAGCCAGGTTGCCAACTTACCGCCTTGTATGTACAACTACTGTGCATACTCTTATTTTATTATTCGGTAAAATTCTAATTTCATTCCTTAAATTGAATTCGCCCCCTCCCAAAAACGAAGTTCAGGCGCCCTTGATCATAGGAGCTCAATTAGAGGTGGACAGGGGGCATATGTTATGCAGGAGAAGGCAGGTAGGGTGGTGAAATCATTACGTTATGCATCATATGTGACGTATCGATGCAGATTTCATTCGGAACAACTGGAAGAGACATTGAATACAGGGAAAAAATAAGTTTTTTGTGTTATTTTTATATAAGAGGATTTTTGCCTCCAACTCGACTAATTTCGTATTCCATGCTGATGAGAGCAGAATAAGCTCGAAACAGCTGTCCATGGATCAAATGGTCGAGTTGGCGGTGTGTTGCATGTTTCTGCCTCAGCCCTTACTTAAGGGCGGTTACTCACTGCTTTATACCTTGCGCTCTGCCCAAAAAAATTTACGAGTTGTACCGTACTCAGTGCGGTCGCTCGCTGGTATTTCTAATTTCACATTAGCTACCAGTTTTTTTGGCTCTCTTTGCTATATAAGAGGATTTTTGCCTCCAACTCGACTAATTTCGTATTCCATGCTGATGAGAGCAGAATAAGCTCGAAACAGCTGTCCATGGATCAAAATGGTCGAGTTGGCGGTGTGTTGCATGTTTCTGCCTCAGCCCTTACTTAAGGGCGGTTACTCACTGCTTTATACCTTGCGCTCTGCCCAAAAAAATTTACGAGTTGTACCGTACTCAGTGCGGTCGCTCGCTGGTATTTCTAATTTCACATTAGCTACCAGTTTTTTTGGCTCTCTTTGCTATATAAGAGGATTTTTGCCTCCAACTCGACTAATTTCGTATTCCATGCTGATGAGAGCAGAATAAGCTCGAAACAGCTGTCCATGGATCAAAATGGTCGAGTTGGCGGTGTGTTGCATGTTTCTGCCTCAGCCCTTACTTAAAGGCGGTTACTCACTGCTTTATACCTTGCGCTAAGCCCAAAAAAATTTACGAGTTGTACCGTACTCAGTGCGGTCGCTCGCTGGTATTTCTAATTTCACATTAGCTACCAGTTTTTTTGGCTCTCTTTGCTATATAAGAGGATTTTTGCCTCCAACTCGACTAATTTCGTATTCCATGCTGATGAGAGCAGAATAAGCTCGAAACAGCTGTCCATGGATCAAAATGGTCGAGTTGGCGGTGTGTTGCATGTTTCTGCCTCAGCCCTTACTTAAAGGCGGTTACTCACTGCTTTATACCTTGCGCTAAGCCCAAAAAAATTTACGAGTTGTACCGTACTCAGTGCGGTCGCTCGCTGGTATTTCTAATTTCACATTAGCTACCAGTTTTTTTGGCTCTCTTTGCTATATAAGAGGATTTTTGCCTCCAACTCGACTAATTTCGTATTCCATGCTGATGAGAGCAGAATAAGCTCGAAACAGCTGTCCATGGATCGAAATGGTCGAGTTGGCGGTGTATTGCATATATTGCATACTGATAGGGGATTCATGAGTTCTCACCGGAAAAATTTCTGAAAAGTGATTCCAAAAACACAACAGTTAGACAACTTTTGGTCATGTTAGGGAGATTTGAGACTTACCGGCCCTCATCTAATATTTTTTCAGAATTTGAGGCCATAAAGACGTTATTATTGCACGCCATTTTTGCAATTGTTTGGTTGTGAGGTTCAGGAATATTTCTATATTAAGCTTCGAAAAGCGCAGTTTAAAACAACATTGGTTAATCTTAGGAAGCGCACGAGCCATAGGGGCTCTCCCATTGTAAATTTTCGAAATTTATGTCCAAAAAACACCATAGTAGGCTCTCTTAGAGTATGTTAGGAGAATGAATGGGGGTTTTGGAACTTTTCACTAACGATTTTTTGATGTTGAAATTCCAAAAACGAAAGGTAAAATTATCTCAGTTAATCTTAGGAAGAATGGGGTTCGACCGCTCTCAACCCGAAATTTTTCAATCGATGTCTAAACAAAGCAGTAGCATCTTTGATGATGTAAAGTTTATTCCAACGTTAGAGATGCACAAATATGCAGGTATACCGCAGACACGTGTTTCGAGGCTACAAGGAGCCTCTTTTTCAATGCAAGAGGTGTGAGCTTTAGGATGAAAAGTCATCCGATAAAAGCAACACTTTCGAACAAAAGACAGTATAAATAGCAAGAACTGGATATTAACAAAACAAACAAGACAATGCTTAGAGCCGAAATTTATTACATGAAACCATCAAGAAAAAACCGTTAAGAAATAAATTTCCAAAAGATCCCATAGATCATACACATTGTCAAAAAATGAAACCACTTATGAATAAATTAGCAATAAATTTACAAATAGGGGAAAAATATATACCGAAAAACAGCAGAAAGAAAACAGAATGAAATAAAATGAAATAGAATTTTAAATTAATCAAAAAAATATGAGCAAAAAATTGAAATGTAAAGATTAGCAACACGAAAAGCCAAAAGGCTAACAATTATAATTTATACAAATGGACGCCAAACTGCAGAAAAATAAGGAATAGCATTTATATTGTTACAAATCTTGTAAATAGTTGTTGTTTTTCCTGCCTTGCATCATTTTCATTAGTTTTGGTTTTATCTGACGTCATGTTGCAAAAGTATCTGAAGATATCACCTTTATCACTAGTATACCGGCCCTGTAACACTTTGTAGTTTTTACACTTGCCCTAACTTTAATAAGCGTGAAGACATTTTCGCGTGGTTTTTTTCTTATCGCTAGAATTTGTGAATGGATTACGTAATGTTAGGAATGAAACAAAATATTCCAGGTTTTTCTCGAATATTGTGGACATTTCTTTCCGTGTATAAATAGCTGGCCTTGAACACAAGTCAGTCAGTTGTTTTCAGATTTGATTCTGGTGACTCGTTTTATTCGCTATTCGCTTGGGCGAATGTTTGTTTTGCTTTTGTAATTGCTTAATTACTGTTCACGTTAGATACGTGGTGCTGAATTACTGTTGAGAGTACAGTGTAGTGTTTGCTGCCTAATTGCTGATGTTTAGCAATTGTTTTCTGCTCTTATTGTAAATAGTGTAAATACTTGTAAATAAATTTATAGTTACTTCCTCAAGATCGGAATGCTCATTTGAAGAAAGTTGAAGGTGCTACGGACTCGTTACAATTTTGGCGCCCAACGTGGGGCATCTTCAAGGACTTTCTTGGAATTATCTGTGAACTTGGACTTTTCTTCCTAAGGACTTTTTGACTTCGGAATTTTATGGTGATTACTCGAGCAATGGAGGAACAACTGCAAAAACTCCTTGATGCGATCAACGCTGTTAAAAGTGACATGACTACGAATCAAGAACAATTAAAAAATGACATGGCTGCGAATCAAGAACAATTAAAGAATGATATGGCGATTATGGCTACTAATCAAGAACAATTAAAAATTGATCTGGCAACTAATCAAGAACAATTAAAAAATGACATGGCTGCGAATCAAGAACAATTAAAAAATGATCTGGCAACAAATCAAGAACAATTAAAGAGTGATTTAACCGCGAGCATAACTTCAAGTCAAGAAGAAATTAAGAGCGATCTAACGTCAATGAAAAGTTTGGTGGAAACTAAATTTACCAACATAGAAAATAAAGTGGAGGTTCTAGAAGAAAAAGTTGACAGCGTTGAGAACCGAATCACCACAGTAGAAAACCATATGGAAAAGAAAATTAAAGAAATTGAATCAAAGTTATCAGCATCCTCCAACAACTCAAGTGACTGTGTAGCTGCAGCTGGAACTTCTCGTCCATCCATCAAACTGGCCACGTTTGACGGGAAGACCTCGTGGAATATTTACAAGAAGCAGTTCCTCATCGTTGCAGAAGCAAACTCCTGGGACTCTTCCACGAAAGCCTGTCACCTTGCAGCCTCGCTGAGAGGGGATGCAGCTGATATACTACAGACCTTTCCAGAGGACAAGCACCGTGACTTCGAAGCCTTATCATCGGCCTTGGAGCTTCGCTTTGGCGAATCCTGCCAAAAAGAATTCAGCCAACTTCAGCTCAAATCCCGACTCCAGAGGGCTGGAGAGACTTTGCAAGTTTTTGCAGCAGACGTTGAGAGGCTTTCCCATCTCGCCTTCTCGGACTGTCCTTCGGGTGTTCGCGATAACCTGGCCCTGAACTACTTCATAGATGGAGTGCGAAATCCAGAGGTTCAGACGGCTCTCCGGATGGCGGACATTAAGGATCTTAAATCCGGTCTGGTTTACGCAATGAAGTTCGAGGCTGCACAGCAAATGTCCCGCAAGGATCGCCATTCGACCAGGGGCGTGGAAGTGAGTGCCCAAGATTTGAACTCAACTTGTCTCTCGGACATTGAGCGACAAATCAAAGAGATGTCGGGGACCCTGAAGAAGATTGCGGCTCGCAAAGACCAAGGTGGACAAACACTGAAGTGCTGGAAATGTGGCGGTGAGGGCCACGTACGAAGGAATTGCGAAGCTCGCCAAGAAAAGAAGACGTCTCCCAAAGTTTTCCAGATTTCCCCAAGAAGTGGCGGCTGCAACGGACTCTTCATTTACGCTTATGTGAATGGGTTTCCCTGTGAAATGATTGTGGACACAGGAGCCAACGTTACCATTATTAAGACTGATGTGGCTCGTCAATTTGGACTCAAGATCTTGTGGACGCCGCCATGCGTTACTCTCCAAACTGTGACAGGTGACAAAATCGAGATTGAAGGAAAAGTGAACTTAGAAATAATGTTCGGAAGCGCCACTTACCATCACACGGCATTCCTCGCTGACATTACAGATCCCTTCATTCTCGGACTGGACTTTTTGAGAAAATTTGATTTTTCTATCGACTTTAAAAATAATGAGCTGCACTCGACGAGGGAAGACATAGCAATTTTCAACACCGAAAATAACTTAAAATCCGCTCATCAAATAATAGCCCAAACAGATTTATCGATTCCCTCTAGATCAGAAGTACTAATACCTGGCTTCCTCAAGGAAAACAACAGCTTTAAATTCGGCCTCATTGAATATCCTAACCAGAGTAATAGCCCAAAAGGAGTACTAGTGGCATCTACGCTTGTGGACCTTTCAAGGAATGCAGTTCCTGTGAGAGTCGCCAATGTGAGTGAAAGACCGAGGAATATTAAGAAAGGAGAAGTGTTGGCAACCTGTACTCCCGTAAACTGCATCATCAGAAGAATTGATTCCTCCGAGACTGTGTCTTCCGAGTCCTTGACTTCGAAATTAATTGGGAGTGCACCATTATCGAAGGATCAAAGATACGCTGCGGAAAAATTGGTGGACAACTTCAAGCAGGTGTTTTCATCTACATCCGAGGATGTTGGTCGCACGAGTTTAGCGCAGCATATGATCGACACTGGAGATCATCCCCCTATCAAGCAGCATCCAAGACGACTACCGTTTGCCAAGAAGGAAGAGGTTGAGATCCTCTTGAAAGAGATGCAGGAGAATGACGTCATCGAACCCTCATCCAGTCCTTGGGCATCCCCTATCGTCTTGGTCCGAAAGAAAGACGGCTCCACCAGATTTTGTGTTGATTACCGACGCCTGAATGACATCACCAAGAAGGATAGTTACCCTCTTCCACGGATCGATGACACTCTGGACACCCTTTCCGGACACAAGTGGTTTTCGACCCTGGATTTAAAGAGCGGCTACTGGCAGGTAGAGATACACCCCGACGACCGAGAGAAGACGGCGTTTACAACCGGACAAGGCTTGTGGCAGTTTAAAGTGATGCCCTTCGGCCTCTGCAATGCACCAGCCACGTTCGAGCGTCTTATGGAATCAGTGTTAAGAGGACTCTCTTATGAATCCTGTCTTGTCTACTTGGACGACATCATCATCATAGGACGCAGTTTTGAGGAACATTTGGCTAATCTTGGGAAGGTGCTGCAAAAGCTTAAGGAAGCCAACCTGAAGTTAAGCCCGTCCAAATGTAGTTTGTTCCGCCGTGAGGTGAACTACCTTGGTCACATTATCTCTTCTGAGGGTGTACAAACAGATCCAGATAAGGTATCCGCAGTCAAGAATTGGAGCCGCCCCGAAAATGTCCATCAGCTGCGAAGTTTCTTGGGGCTCTGCACGTACTACAGGAAGTTTGTGAAGGGTTTTTCCCATATTGCACGACCTTTGCATAAACTGACGGAGAGCAAACAAAAATTTGAATGGTCCAAAGAATGCGAGGATGCATTTCTACAGCTGAAGGAGGCTTTAACATCAACGCCTATTCTCTCTTATCCTCAGCCTGAAAAATCCTTCATACTTGACACTGATGCGAGCCACGAGAGCGTTGGAGCTGTTTTATCTCAAGAAATAGACGGTAACGAACATGTCATCGCCTACTGGAGCAAATGCTTATCCAAGTCGGAGCGAAATTATTGTGTCACGAGAAAGGAATTGCTCGCCATAGTTAAAGCTGTAGAACATTTCCATCATTACCTCTACGGCCGCAAATTCCTGCTCCGGACCGATCATGCCTCTTTAACTTGGCTTTTGAATTTCAAGAATCCAGAGGGCCAGGTAGCCAGGTGGATACAGCGGCTCCAGGAATATGACATCGAGATTAAGCACCGAAAAGGTTCGTCACACGGTAATGCTGACGCATTATCAAGAAGACCTTGTTCCGAGAACTGCCATTATTGCTCCCGAATTGAGAAACAGTACGGGATGACAATCCCTACTGCCTGTCAAGTTACTGCTACTTCATCATCTTCAGATCCTGATCCATGGAGTGACGACCAAGTTAGAAAAGATCAGCTTGAAGACCCAGACCTAAAGCCTATCATAGAGTTAATGGAAAAGGACAGTCGGCGACCTAGTTGGCAAGACGTTTCTATCTACAGTCTTTAATGAAGAGATACTGGGCTCTATGGAAATCTCTCCAGTTGCGAAATGGCGTCCTGTATCGGAAATGGGAATCTGACGATGGTAAAGCATTCAAATGGCAGTTACTCATTCCCAGATCAAGAATTCCAGACGTTCTAAAGGAATTGCACAATAGTCCGACTGGAGGACACTTTGGTATCCTGAAAACCCTCCACAAGGTTCGAGAGCGCTTCTTCTGGAGCAAGGCGAAGGATGACGTGGAGAAGTGGTGTCACTCTTGTGACGCCTGTGCTGCCCGTAAAGGACCGAAGAGAAGAAGCCGCGGGAAGCTACATCTTTACAACGTAGGAGCTCCTTTCGAACGAATCGGGATCGACATTCTTGGTCCTCTACCGAAAACTACTGATGGGAACAAATACATCCTCGTTTCCATTGACTATTTTACCAAGTGGCCCGAAGCATATTCCATTCCGGATCAAGAAGCTACCACTGTAGCAGAGACTCTAGTCCAGAATTGGATCTCGAGATATGGGACACCCTTGCAGATCCATTCCGATCAGGGGAGAAACTTCATCTCAGCTGTGTTTAAGGGCCTATGTAAAATCCTCAAAATTGAGAAAACTCGAACGACACCACTACACCCACAATCGGACGGCATGGTGGAGAGATTTAACAGGACAATTCTTAATAATCTCTCGCTTATGGTCTCCAAAAATCAACAGGATTGGGACAAGAAACTTCCTCTGTTCCTGCTGGCCTACCGCAGTGCTGTCCACGAGACCACCGGATATTCCCCATCACAGATGCTCTTCGGCCGAGAGCTTCGGCTGCCTTGTGATCTCGTCTTCGGTCTCCCTCCAGATGCGCCTTCATCGCCTGAGGAGTACGTCCAGGATCTCCAGGCCCGGTTGGAGGACGTTCATCACTTCGCACGGGAGCGAATCAACATCGCGACGGAGAAAATGAAGACCCGATACGACACAAGGTCCACTGGCCATGACTTTCAAGAAGGTGACAAAGTATGGCTATGGAATCCCATCCGACGTAAAGGTCTGTCACCCAAATTGCAGTCGCATTGGGATGGACCTTACACAGTTCTCCACCGGCTGAACGACGTCGTAGTGAGGATCCAAAAGTCATCACATTCAAAACCTAGGGTTGTACATTATGATCGGCTAGCCCCATACTATGGCCATAGTTCGTAAAATAAATCTAAAGCTACCATGGTAATTTGTTTGTAAATTTTGTAAATAACTTTTGCCTTTAATTATTTGTAATATTACTTTATCAATGTTATTATTTCTTTCATGTTCTTATTGTTATTGTTTATCATGTTTATGATTGGTCATCATGTAATGTGTGTATCTGTAAGTTTTCCCTTGCTTCCTTTCTGGGGATTGTACTGCCCGGGACGTGCAGTCCTTGGGAAGGGGGCAATGTTACAAATCTTGTAAATAGTTGTTGTTTTTCCTGCCTTGCATCATTTTCATTAGTTTTGGTTTTATCTGACGTCATGTTGCAAAAGTATCTGAAGATATCACCTTTATCACTAGTATACCGGCCCTGTAACACTTTGTAGTTTTTACACTTGCCCTAACTTTAATAAGCGTGAAGACATTTTCGCGTGGTTTTTTTCTTATCGCTAGAATTTGTGAATGGATTACGTAATGTTAGGAATGAAACAAAATATTCCAGGTTTTTCTCGAATATTGTGGACATTTCTTTCCGTGTATAAATAGCTGGCCTTGAACACAAGTCAGTCAGTTGTTTTCAGATTTGATTCTGGTGACTCGTTTTATTCGCTATTCGCTTGGGCGAATGTTTGTTTTGCTTTTGTAATTGCTTAATTACTGTTCACGTTAGATACGTGGTGCTGAATTACTGTTGAGAGTACAGTGTAGTGTTTGCTGCCTAATTGCTGATGTTTAGCAATTGTTTTCTGCTCTTATTGTAAATAGTGTAAATACTTGTAAATAAATTTATAGTTACTTCCTCAAGATCGGAATGCTCATTTGAAGAAAGTTGAAGGTGCTACGGACTCGTTACAATATCGTTAACTAAGTCAGAACTGTTTTTCAAAATGTGGAAGGATTCCCAAAAATTAAGATCTGATAGGTTGGGGCATTTTTGGACAATTTGAAAGGAATTAAAATCGAAAGAATGATTCTTGTCCCAACAATGTTGCGCAATACTAGACTTATTTAATTGCTGCTTTTTCACATAATTCTGATGTTCTTTTAAGCGGAATTTTAAGCAGTTTAATTTTAATTTTTCTGCAGTTTGGCGTCCATTTGTATAAATTATAATTGTTAGCCTTTTGGCTTTTCGTGTTGCTAATCTTTACATTTCAATTTTTTGCTCATATTTTTTTGATTAATTTAAAATTTTATTTCATTTTATTTCATTCTGTTTTCTTTCTGCTGTTTTTCGGTATATATTTTTTCCCTATTTGCAAATTTATTGCTAATTTATTCATAAGTGGTTTCATTTTTTGACAATGTGTATGATCTATGGGATCTTTTGGAAATTTATTTCTTAACGGTTTTTTCTTGATGGTTTCATGTAATAAATTTCGGCTCTAAGCATTGTCTTGTTTGTTTTGTTAATATCCAGTTCTTGCTATTTATACTGTCTTTTGTTCGAAAGTGTTGCTTTTATCGGATGACTCTTCAAAAGCTCACACCTCTTGCATTGAAAAAGAGGCTCCTTGTAGCCTCGAAACACGTGTCTGCGGTATACCTGCATATTTGTGCATCTCTAACGTTGGAATAAACTTCACATCTATCGCACAAAGGTATTTATTTTCTTCATCTTTGATGATGTTAGAGAAAGGCATAGGGCTCGGTTTTCTCCTCTGAATGTTTTTTGTCGAAATTAAAGATATCAAAACTCAATTTTAAACGATTTTCGAGATTTTTCCTCGAACATTTTTTGAAATTGAAGTTTTAAAAATGCAATTGTAGACCATCTTTGATGACATTATGGGAATGGATGGAATGTGGAACTCTCCACGGGATATTTTCCCCTAAACTGAGCTTTGAGAAATGCGGTTCCATTGTTGTCGATGTTAAGAGTTCGGAGGCTTTCCTCAGAAAAATTTGAAGTCTTAAAAATGTGCTGAGTCCATTTATCGGTAGCCTTAGCGATAGGATTCATGTACTCTGCACCAGCAGATTTTCGTAATTAAAGGACCAGAAACGAAACTTAAGACCTTTTACCATTATTATTTGGTGGGAGGAGGGGGACTTTTGTAAAAAATTTTTGAAATTAAAGTTTTAAAAACAAAACTGTAGGCCATATTTGATAATGGGGCTCGCTTTTCACCTCCGGAAATTTTTAGAAATTTATGTTCCAAAAACCAATTATTAGACGATCTTCAATGAGGACATTCAGACTTTCTCCCGGAATTTTTCGAGACTTGAAGCTCTAAAGCTATAATTCCTTTCTAACTTAAACGCCGAAAAAAAGAGAGGGATTAGGTTCGGATATCCTTCCATTTTCTTTGCTACTTTTTGAAAATATTTTTATTTCAAATCACAAAATGGAGAAAATAGAAAAGGATTTTTCAGTTAACTATTTTGGTTTTCTGTACTGAAATTTTTAATTTCCTTCCAGTGCCTTCATTGGTTAAAAGTACAGAAGTTTGTGGTTTGAGTGTAAGTTTTTTTTTTTTTTTTGATTAATTTGTTTATTTTGCAAAGATATTCTTCGGTCATTTTTTTCTTCCTCTCTGTACTTCCTTTTATTTTAATACCATTTTATATTCTTTTTTTCTGTTTTAACTTTTTATCTGTTTTCTTGTTTCTCGAGCATGTTTCTCAGAAAATCAGTGGCGGGCTAATCATGTCGCAATTGCCCCCTCTCCCCCTCCCCGGACATAGGGGGCTTTTATGAAATAGATTTAAAAAATGTGCATGAAAAATGTTTTATAGAATTCTGTTTTTGACAGAAAGAAGCTTTAAAAATTTCATTTTGACGACCCTTCAAACCTGTAATTCGCCACCGCGAAACATCATGATTTTCCATGACAAATCCTCGAAATTAAAATTATTTTGGTTTTGATGGTGAGACGCTCTGTGATTTGAAGTTCCATGCTTTGCTGAAGCCTCATTCTCGTGCCTCATGCGTTTGTATATGTACAATGAATGATTTAATTGAAAACAATGCCTTGGTTTCTTAGAAATTGTAGATGAGGCGGAAAACGGAGCGGTCTTTTATAAGTGAGAATTTACCCACTTTCCCCAGACAAGGTAGATGTTATACGTGTGCGCATTTGTTATTTTAATTGGATTCAAAGCGTAGTATATATTGAGTTATTAATGACTTGAATCCTTTCTGACACCGTGGAAAATTTTAAATGTCGTTGGTTGATGCTTAAGACCTTCAAGTCCAGTTTTTTCATAGGGGGAGCTGAAGCCCCCAAAGCCCCCTCCTGAGTGCGCGCCTGGTTGGAAGATCCTCATAGTATTTACCATTTATTTTCTTACATAAACACAATTTGATAAATAAGTAAAAAATTCACATAAAATTTAACAGAAGCAAGAGAGCTTCCATTCAAAAAAGCAAAGCTTTACACTATTATTCCGAAAAAAATAAATAAAAGAGAAAGAAGGGGGGGGGGGGGTAATCTATAAAAATTTAGTATTTTCGCGATTTAAAAATTTTAATCCACTGGCGTTTGGATTTAAAAGGGGTAGGGGTGCTTGATGTCAGAAATTAGCCCCCTCTTAAGTTAAATCCTGGGTGCGCCCCTGGTTAAGTTGTATGAATGTAATGTATGCGAAATACCGACAGCCCGGTTGAGACATCCAGATATTGCGGTTTCGTCCTTGTTGTAGATTCATCAGTTTGAAATAGTCAATAGATGGGGGGAGGGCGAGTTCGAAATTGTGAGTTGCAAAATCACTTTTAGATTATCTTTTAAATTGAGGGGGGGGGTAGAGGCTTTTCCTCAGAAACTGTTTGAGACTGCAGCTCAAGAAATACAATTATAGATGAATTTTGGCGTTGTTCGGGGACCCTCACCAAGAAAATTTTCAAAATAAAAGTATTAAAAATGTAATCGCAGGCCATCCCGGGCGCATCAATTGGGGGGAACTGAGAATTCGAAAATCTTTTCCGGAAATGTTTCCAGAAATTTATTTTCTTGATAAGGGGCGCCACGGTGGCCTAGAGGTAGAGTATTCTCCTCGTAAGCAAGTGGTAGCGGGTTCGAGTCCCGCCTTGCCGATGGTTGTTATTTCGACCTCTATGTGCCGTAAATCTGTCCTGTGCTTGTCAGGAGGTAAAATACTTAGTACGCAGTCATCATGTATGTTGAAGCTAATGGCTTCTGTATTAAAAAAAAAAAAAAAACAAAAAAAAAAAACAAAAAAAAAAACCACACAAAAAAAAAAAAAAAAATCCTCGTTATTATGATATAAGCTCTCAAATTCTGCCGAAATTTGTAGAAAAGCGCCAAATTTAAAGACGTACCGAGAAATTGAAAGTATAAATTTCCCTCCGACGATTTTACTGTCTGCAAGTGGCTAAACATCCACCCGCAAATAAAGCGAGTGATGACTTCAATTCCTCACCGAATCTCGTTAAAATTGGCAACTTTCTTTCAATGTCGGCAGACTTTAAGACTTCATATTTTATGAGGGAACACGAAGGCAAATAATTTATGCATGCAGAAAAATGTTTTACTAGGCTATTTCAATTGATACTAATTAATTTTTTTTCATAAGTTTTCTATCGTATGAGAAATAAATAAATACCTTTGTACAGAGAAGTAACATTAAAAACAACTAAGTTTTATTGTACAAACTAGCAGATTACTTCATATCATGTTTCGGTGCTGTAAAGTACGCCCTTTTCATTGCAAAGAGCGTGAGCTTGTGGATGAAAAGACATCTGACAAAACAAATTTTAATCCATAAGCTCGGATTCTTTGCAAGTGCTCCGTGTAACGTCGTGTTTGCAGTTATCTGCTAGTTTTGTGCAATAAAACTTCGTTTCTTTTTTGAGCAATGACAAAATGCTTTGTGTTTTTTTTTTTGGACCTAAAACGTCGTGTAATAACCCTTTTCAGATTGGCAGTCTGCCACCGTCTCGCGTCCCCCGTGCTCCACCAACCCGAACCTGCCCACAACCCCTGCCGCACACGGTGGCACAGTCTACAACAGTCCCATGCAGGACATGATGGCGAAAGTGCACACACACACGACCGCCTACATACACATGGCAACACACACACACGACCACCTACACACAAACGCCTACACACACATGGCGAAACACACACGCCTCCACATACACCCGACCTCCAGGCCCGTCATTTAGGGGGGCAGGGGGGTCAATTCCCCCCCCTGGCTTTCAAAAATCAATGTATTTACACATAAGCGGGCGTGGTTTTGCTGTTTTCCGATGGAATTGCATTACGTTTGCACCCTTTGCCCTCCCCCTTTCTGGAAAAACTTGAAATGACGTCCCTGCCGACCACCTACACACACATGCCAACATACACACACAGACATAAACACACGTACCTATCGCAATTCATCATTGCGAAAAACATAATATGACTTCAAGATATCAAAATTAAAATAACAGTTGTTAGTTTAGAAAGATAATACTACAAAAGATAAACAAATAAATAAATGACTCTCCCTGCTCTTTGTTTATTATTTTTTCATTTATTTAATTTATAATGTTTCTTTTATTTTTTTTTTTGATGTTACACTATCGTATATTTTCCTCTCGAGATCCGCAACATTCCCGCAATATGAAAAATGTCCCCACTAGAATTAAAAGGCTCGGGGTCCGTTTAGGGGCGGGAGACATCACACCTCTTGCTCTTCCGATTATTAAGAAGCGCGGCGGGGCGAACAGGTTTCTTGGAGGTGGCGGCCCCGATGCAATATTTGGCTCTTCATTACGGACACCGGGGGGCCCGCTGGGTGTGGGGCATCGCATATTTCAACTCCGTTTAATGTGGTCAGCGGGCTGGGGGTTGTATTGAGCAATTCGCTTGCTGAGTGATGCATGGAAAATACGTCGAATGCGGAAATAGATGTCGTTCTCTGGAAAGGGAGGGTGCTCACTAGGAGAGCAGTTCAGGACTTTAAGCAGGAGTCTGAGTCGGAATGATTTTGGGGAAAAGGAATCGGAGTCTTTAGTCGAAGAAGTTAAAATTCTTCGAGTCGGAGAATCGGTCATTTTTTCTACGACTCCGCAATGTGCCATGGTTGCGGAGTAAGAAACGGAGTCGGAATTGGACTGATTTTGGGGTCGAGAAGGCGGAGTCTGGAGTCGAATACATAAGAATTCCACGAGTGGGAGTCGGTCTTTTTCCCCTCCGAGTCCGCAATCTGCGAGGGTTGCGAGTGAGAAGTCGGAATCGGACTGGTTTTGGGGGCACAAGAGTCGGAGTCTTGAGACGAATACGTTAAAATTCCATGAGTCGGAGTCCGCATTCTGCAATTATTGCAGAGTAAGAGTCAGAGTCATGGTAGTCATGCAGAATATGGTAGCACCCATGTCCTGCATGATCGTGGAGGAATACAAACACACACACACACACACACACACACACACCATCGCAATTCGTCATTGTGAAAAACATTTGAATTTAAGGGGTCAAAATTTAAGTTATTCTTCTTCAAAGATTTTCTTTTACTCTATTATACGGTTTCCTTGTGAGTACTGTCAGTTAAATTTTAATTAGTATTTGAAAATTGGAATAAGTTGGCTATTTTATTTATAGGCTTTAGACGGGTGTCATATGCTTATCTAAAATAGATATAGTTTCTCCATCGTGATGAGAAAATAATAACGACCGGAAAGTCAAAACGGAATTGCACATTCAATTAAAAAGCATCCAATTAAAAACCTTTTTGCTTAATTTTCATACTGCTGGGGTTATATCCCTTGATGTGTATTTGGTTCTGTTGGAAGCAATAATACAACACACAAAATTTCCAGAAATCTTTTTCCACATGCGCCACCCAAGTTGTTGCAACATCCTAATTTGATTTCATTCTCATTTAAGATTACGCTTTTTGGGAAAACACACTGTTAAAACAAGGTACTTAGAAATGAGGCAAAACGTCTTATTTTCAAGAACATCACTGACCCAAAATGGCTCCAGAACCAATTGTCTTGGAATTAGAAACCAGGGTGTCTTGTTTTTGAAACACACAGTGTTCTCAAAAGTAATACCCATGTTCTTGTTTTTGAGACGGAAATATGTTTGAATATAACACGAAATGTACTCATATACGAGACAATCCTATTCTTAATTTTTGAGACGGCTGCACTCTTGGAAATGATACACTTGTGTGTTTATTTCCAAGTCACCACGGAATTTAAAAAATAAGCATATAGCGTCTTGTTTGTGAGTCGGTCCTCTCTTCAGAAAGGAGACATTTTTGTTTATTTTGCTATTTGAATAATAATTTTACTATTTTTCAGACGCAGATTAAAATTACTAGTGGCCGCGCCGCCGCTTAAAAGAATCACATTTGCTCTGAGCAGTTTTGGTACAGTAAAGCTGGACTTCTATTTCTGACAATTTGATTCATTAAAGCGGCTGATTCAGTTTTCCAGAGCCCACTGTATTATTTTTTCTGATGAATTTTATGAACTTATTTTTTTTTTTTTCAAAATCAGTTTAATGCATGTTTTGACTTTTTTTTTCTCTTTCATTTTGTGTGTCCAGAATCACATGTCTGATTATCAAAAGAGATACATGCATGAAAACTTAAAAAAAAAAAGGTTCCTTAATTCATCGGAACAGTAATACAGTGGGTGCCGGTTAATTGAATCAGCTGCTTTAATGAATCAAATCGAATGAGGTCCAGCTTTATTATATCAAAACTGTCAAAAACCAGACGTGATTAGCCACTGTAGTAATTTTAAACTACATCCAAAAATTAGTGAAAGTATTATTCAAATTGAATCGTTTATTTCATAAACCCTTCAAATGCACTTTTTAGAAGTTAAACAACTGAACTAACTACAAAAAACTTTTCAGTTTTAAAATTACAAAAGGTTAATCGTTGACAAAATTGAAAGTGTTTCATACTGTATTGCGAAAACAAATACCGTTGGACACAAATTATATTTTATTTTGCAAAAAAATGTTAAAAATTTTGCACTCAACAAGTTTTTTTTTTGAAGAAAAATTTTTTTTAAAGAAAAGCTGTTTACATCACTTATGAAAACGAAACAAGATAAACACGGAATTTACTGAACCTGTCAAGAGATTTCATTTGAGGGGTTTCTGCAATAAAGAGATTTCAAGACAAAATATAACCCATTAAAAGGTTTTATATTTGACATGTTTTTGCATCAGAGTGTGCCTAAAATTGGCAATTCATAACCTGTAATATCTTTGAAAATATATTTTGAAAATATATTTTTTGCATAACATTTGCGCCAAAACCTTTGATAAACTTCATTAAAAAAATCCTAATTCTAATGTCATTATTTTGGTTGCTTTATTTATATGCTTAATTCAACTTTAGAAAAACTGTATTTCAATACCATGAAGTTTAAATGTTTATCATTAAACATCATTTCAAATGTAAAAAATATAGTTTTTAAAAACATGAAACTTTTTAGTCATATATCACTTAATTGCATTAAAGTTAAAATATAAGTGAAAGCTTACTTGTAGGAACAATCCATTTCAACAAAACTTACCTGTATTATGTATTCCTTGTAACATATACACAAAAAGAAACTATTGCAAATAAAAAATATTTATTTACAAAGTTTAACTTTTACATTTTTTTCTTCTTACATTTCATTGTTAGCTCAGTCATTTTTTTCCTATTTTTTTTCCAAGTTTAGCTAATGTATGTCAACAATTTTTGAGAATTTTTAAGTTTTTTTAAATCAACTTCATTCTTTTTCAGGATGTCTTCTTCATTTACTTCGGCTAACTGAGCTTTTCTTTTATTGTTGTTACTTTCCGCACGCAGTTCGTGCAGTTCGTAAATGCACGTTTGAGCACACAAGCTGAGTGGGGGGAGAGTGTGGCGGGGATTTGCCCTCCTTGGGACTACGAGCGCACTCCTGAGAAGGCAGGCGACGATGGCCGGAACAACATCAAAGGCTGGCAGGCAAAGGCCGGGGAGCAGACGAGAGAGCCGAAGCACGGCAGCATTACTGGATGGGGTTCGAGTCGGTGGGCTGCTGCGGCGGGAGGTTGACGGGTCCAGGTGCGGGTAGATGGTGGAATCCGAGAGTCTTGAGCTGGTCGCGGAATTGGGACGTCAAGTCTTGGGGGGGGGGGGGGGTCGGCGGGGTGCATTGCTTGGTCCAGTGCGGGGCCGTGGTCTGGGGCGACGGGGGCATTCCTTGCTGGAGGCGATGTGGCTTCCTTTGCAGTTGATGTCCTCGATGGGAAGGTGGAAGGGAGTCCTCTGATGACGACCTTTATAGGCTTGTCCTCTTGTTTTCTGTCCGAGTAGTGAGGGAGCTTGAGTCTTGTCATTTCGGCTTTAATCGTGTCGAAATCCTGCAAGTAATGGAAATACAATGAGAAGAAGCAAGTTTTGATTTAATGCATATTCAAAGAAGGATAGGATTCACACTAAACTGTTAAAATAAACACTATTTTCTCACCACCCCTTCATATAATATCACAACCAGGGTCTCTTTGCCAGGTTCTTGAGAACTTTAAGATTTTCTTACTTTATATACTCCCAGAATTTTTACAAGATGAACATATAAAAATCTAAACTATATAATAATTTGAGACTGTAGCAAAAATCAAATTAATTTTGAAAAACAAGTTAAGGCAGGGAGTTTCCCCCTTAGTGACTACAGCAAGATGCCATGGAGTGGCCACGGTTTCAATCTATTCATGTAGAGATTAGACCAGGGGGAAAATTCTTGAACTGGAAAAGTTCAAGAACCCCTGGACTAATTGTACAAAAGCTGATAAACATGCAATAAACAAATTATTTAATCAAATCAAAACAATAACAACCAACTTTCCTACTGCACAGGCACATTGGGTTTTGACCTGCCAAAAAGAAGGCTCAACATTTTAAATTATTTTAAAAGTTTAATTGAAAAATACATAAATTACTGATCACCTATGGAAAGTTCTTCATAAATCAATCAATATTTTTTCGTTAAATTTGCCACAAAAATTCTGCATTCATAAAAAAATTTACAAACAAACTTCAATTTTAAAGAATGTTTTGCAAAGGACTTCAACAATGTTTCATTTGCCAGTTTTGAATGGATTGTTACATGAAAAAAAAATTGTAAAAAATATAGTGAACCTAACTGTCCAAAAATTTTTTTTAAATTAAAATATGAATTTTTTAAATTTTGAATTTTTTTCTTTGATGTATGAAATTTGTGACACCCATGCTGCATCGATGAATCCCTTAAAATTAAGCAATTTATACTGCAATTAAATTAAAAACTATGCAGTTCAAAAACATGAGCAGCATTATTTCTAATTACTTTGACACATAATTAAAGTCTAAAGCAAATTAAAAGAAAAAATCATTAAATAAATTTTGATTAATGCTTGCAGTAGAATTTAATTTCTGTGCCACACGAATTTAATATACTGCTTTGGTGAAGATTATTATAAATCCACTATTCAACCAAGGGCGGATCCAGCTTCGCGGAAAGGGGGGATCACGAGTCATCATTTGGCATAAAAAGGGGGTTTGGGCAACAAATTTTTCGTAACACTTGTCCCAAAACGCTGTGTTGGACTACTTTTGTTACCTTAATGGGGGGGGGGGGGGATAAGTAAGAAGGGTTGAAAATAAGTCTACATTAAGATAATAATGCCTACATGGTCGAATGGCGATTACGGCTCCTATCACACAAAGTGTCAGGCAAGTTAAAATTCTACTGATCGGACAATGCTGTTGTTTCTTTGCTTTATTAAATTGATTTTTCCTGGCATTTTCCTGATTGATAAAATTATCTGACTTGCGGGTTCTGCTGCCACCCTGTATTAGAGACAGGGTAAATATACTTATTGGACACTAGTGTAGTACCGAGTACACGGTAAATGCTCTTTACTCGGCCAATTTGACGAATACTTGTCTTCTGAAGAAGCAAAATTATAAATTCCTCTAAACTGGTGAAATGTCAGTCTAATTTTTTAAAAGAAAGTTTTCACAAATCTAACTTTTTTCTTCCTTTGTAAACAGAAAACAAGCGTAAACTTTTCTGCACCTTTAAATTAAATCCTTGAAAAAAATTCTTAGTTCCCTTTAAATTGAACATATGGACGCTCATGATAAGTTGAGACAAGAGAAACATTTCTTAAAATAAAATTGAAAAAAAATATTTACATGTATACAAAATAAAAAAAGTAATAATTTCAAATCAAACACGAGATAATACGTACCTCTGTTTCGATGAAGCACTGGACTTGGGCTCTACTTCGAATGGGGTCCCAAAGGAGAGACTGCGTTGGGGAAATACAATTCAACTAAGTAGGAACAAAATAAAAAAATAGTAAACAGGTGCGATTATGTGTTAATATAAAAACTTAAGATTCAAAAAAGACAAATGTAATTTTTCCTTTCTTTTAAGTTTTAATATTGAACAGATCAATAAATTTTGCTGCTCTGTTTCCTTCCCTCTCTAACCTTTCCTTCCTGAAGTAGGTACACCAACAGGATGCAAAACCTATGTCTCCCACATAAGCTTGCTCATATTATTATAGTGACGTATGCAATGGTTTGGGGTTTTAAACCCTTAAGGTTTGAATTGACCAACAAATACTTATTCCTTTTTGATATTAAATAAAGCAGCTCCTATTCTTGTCAAACAATGGTATTTGTTTCTGAAAAACTCAACCCAGCAAATGTTGCCCATACTGTCGTTTCCGCTTAATCGGGTCGGATAATCAAATACCTCACTTACACGAATAAAAAATCCTGGAACAGATGCCATAGACGCAATGTTTAAAAATCCCCGCTAAAACGAATAATATTTCTTGGAGCCGACAATATGAATAAAATAGCTTTCTTCTCAAAAATATTTCAACATCTAAATCATTCGAAAGAAACGCAAATACTGCAGCAAACATTCTATGTTATAAAACTATTCAAATAGAAACACTTGAGAAGAAATCATTTTATTTTAAACAATTTATATCAAGCTGCATTATCCATTCATCAAGCGCAAGAGGTACTCCCAGCGACCGATTTACACACCTGAGTGCCTCAGCGTTCTAACAAATGTGATGCCCCCCCCCTCCCTCAAAAGAAAAAGATAAATAAACTCCCTTTTTGCTTATACACTCATGGTATTTATATTATTTGAAACAATTTTCATAAATAATAAAATACTTGGTAAAAAAATCTGGTGCCTTCTTCTGTTGGGGGACTTGGGCTCGGGCCCCGAATGCCCTGTTGTAAATCAGCCCCTGGGCACTCCCTAAAAAACAACGGAGCCTCCTCTGGAGTTCTTATTTTGTCCACTTTTTTCAAAAAAAAATCCAGGGTGGCGGAAGAAATTGGAGAAAAAAAAAAAATTTTAAAAATCCATTGACTTTTCAAATTATGTTTGATTATACAAATATTACAGTGACAGTATACCATTGGATAGTATTATTTATTAGCCCTTCAAGTCAATACTTTAATAGAAGTAGAACAGGTTCTAAGAAGGAATATTTAATGAATATTGTAAACAGGTGTTTATAAAAACTTGGATAAAATAAGCTATTTCCAAAGTGTGCTTCCTTTTCTCAATTGCAATTCACGGTCTTTTTGCTCAATTCAGCTGGCATGGCATTGAAGTTAAACAAAGTCACTTTATAATAGCGCGAAAAAAATGAGCTAGTAAAAAAAAATTTCAGCGAATCAAAATGCTACGAATGTGTTTTACTTTCGACTGTTCCAATAATACACAGGCTTAAGCAATTTTTAACAAAATTTTGTTTCATTGGTCCTATAGATATAATACTCAAGTTCTTTTAAAATATTATCCCGTCATCAAATTAAACCAATTCAGTCATTGTTCAAGATTATTTTAACAATATTACTGTAAAAAATTCATTCCGTCATTTGTCATACAATTTTAAATGATGTTGATGAACTCCTGAAAACGTAGAAATATAATTCATTTTTGTAGACGCATGATACAAGACTCGTCATTTCGAATTTTCCATCTAAAAGGTGACGGGGACAAAGGGTGCACTCAATGTAAATCTGAAAAAAAAAGCTCTCACACAACACGCATATACTCCGATGCCAAGCCTAGTTTCCGCCAGTGTTGTCCGTTTTTCAAGTGTCATCGAGAAAGTTCAAACTTATTACAAAGACATGAAGTATCAAATGAAAATAAAAGCAGAATAAAACAGAACTGTACACAAAACTGAACATTAAAAACTTACCGTTATTAATTATTATCACTTTTCATATTAACGTCTACTCATTCGGCATGGCGACGACGGGAAGAAGGAAGAAGTGGGATTCCCGCCCGTTATCCCTCCGGCTCGTCGCGCATGCGTAGTGTTATCAAGAATCTGAAAAGCCGATAGTCTCGCTTCATTTTATTTTAATTTTTGGAAAAAAATGGTTTTGAAGAGACAGAAAATCGTTTTATGATGATAAACTTTAACTTTTTCTACGAATTTATTAGATTTCAATTCAAACAAAGTAATATTTCCCTTCCCGTATTTGTGGAACATTTTGAGTAACAGGACTGTCTTAAACTCGAATTTTTCGGAGACTTGAATTCAAGACCAATTAACTTGGAAAAAATAAGTCACCAAATTGTCTCATTTTCAAGCAAATCACTTTTAACAGTGCAGCTAATTACCAAGTCGGCGTCCTCAAAGACGCATTTTTTTCTCAAGTTTCGTGGCAGAAGGTTTTGAAGGAACGCTTTTGTTTCGAGGGGAGCGTGCGGTTTTAACTACCGTGGCCGCCATAAAATCTTGTGCGTCCAAATGAGCTCGCTTTTACGAAACCTTTTATAGCAAACGGTTTCATTAATGAGATAAGTGCAATCTTAGAGTTATTCTACGCGATAACCATGCAATAAGCTTCTAATTATGTCACAGATGTTTTCGGTATCGAGTGGATATGCAAAGTCTACTTGCCGGGGCTCTGTGTGAAGTGCCCAATGGCCTGGAGTAATGCCTAAATGAATATGAACTAGAAATCTCAACTTTAGTTTTTACCTGTGTCCACTTCTATCATGATATTCTTATAGGGAAGAAAATATACTTGCAGCATTAAAATACCATTATATATCTATCTGAACTATGGGATTGTGTATTATAGCATATGAAAACAGAAACTAGATAAATATGGTTACTGCGGATAAAAATATTTTATTTTTTAGTAACTATAGATTTCACAAGATCGCCACAATACTAGGGTTGTTCAATAAAGAATAATCACAAATTAATAAAACATAATTATGCAAACTGACCCTTCAAATGTTGATGACATTTTTCAAATTGACCGCTATTACATGAAATCCACCTGTCAGATCCCTTTTTTTTGCTGTCTTCAAAGACATGTTGGAAGCCATTGTTGAACACATCATTCAAAATCGCCTCCGAAGCTTAGGAAGGTCCTTCCCGGAGGTGTTTTTTCAACTTCAGAGACATAAATGTGTCCAAAAATGGCTTCCATCATGTCTTTGAAGGCAAGAAAAAAGACCTGACATGTGGAGTTTATGTAATATATTGGAACCAATCTGAAAAGTGCCATCAACGTTTGAAGGATTAGTTTACATAATTATGTTTTATTAGTCTGTCATCATTCTTTATTGATCAGCTCTAGTAGATTAACATAAATTACCAAGCAGGGCCGTATTTAAGGGAAGGGTTTTTAGGGTTGAAACCTCCTCCGAAATTTTCCACAAAAAAAAAAAAAAAAACCATTTGCATTGCATTTTTTTTTTCGTTTGCTGAAAAAATTGCTATTTAATTTCTTTCAGTAATAATTTCAGTTGAAAAATGAAATCATTAATATGGAGGAATTGTACAAACTCGGTGCTGTATTTTCAGTACTGTAATGCGATCATCATTTCTTTCAAAACAGTACATCATTTTCCTTCAGATTTTGAATACCTAACTCTAGCAAAAACATTAAAATTCTTCAAAATTGAATATGCCAAACTCTATGCTTAACATATTTTAAAGTGTCAAAAATATGAACATTAGAAGTATTCCCTACAGAATGCGCGCATGAACACGCACATCTTCTTTGAGTTATTAAATAGGCAACAAATATTTAACAAGGGTGAAGTTATGTACTGCACACAGCAGATTTTTTTATTATTTAATTCAGCATTTATATTTGCTGATGTTCGACGCTCTGAATGCAGCAACCCTTATTTAAATAATCAATTGTAACAAAAATTCATAGATTACTAGCTGCCAGCTAGATTAGCTTCCTGCGGCATGTTGATGCATAACGTCCCCCCTCTCTAACTTTTACCGCATTCTGAAGTTATATTATTTGATATAATTTAATGTTCATTCGATTTCAAGACATACCACGCACGTGGCCCGGCGTTGCACGGGCACTTCGTGCCCTGAAAGTAGTGAGAAAAAAATTTAAAGAAACTACTCCCCGCCAAGGCGGCTCGCTTACAGGCGCTTCACGCCTTTACTTTTTTCCTATACAGGGTGTTCCGTAACAAATTGTACAAACTTTGAGGGTAATTAGAGGGGATGATAACAAGCAAGAATCACCTAGGAACATAGGTTCGGAAACGCATAGTTGACGAGTTATATATTCACAAAGTTGTCAAATTGTGTCAGAATGGCTCGTTATTACGATGGTTTTTTATTATCATTTCGATGCATTTTTTTGAGCAACAGGCAGCAAAATTTTAACAACCGCTTTAAATTTTCTTAAAAATTAATATTGTTCAATGAGACACAAGATTGGGATCATCCGAAATGTTAATTGGTCAAAGACATTACACGTTTAATGTAAATAATGTTAGAAAATGTCATAAATTATATTCAAAGTTTCCACCATTGTTAGCGATACTTGCGTTACACCGTCGGACCATAGACTGGCGAACTCTTTCAAATACAGGGGGCATTTCCTTGGATATCTACAGCAGCACAGGCGATTCTTGCAACTAGGTTCATTTCTGAATCCACAGGAGTTGCGTACACAGCACTTTTCAAAGCACCTCAAAGAAAGAAATCGAGACTGTTTAAATCAGAAGAACGTGGTGGCCTGGGAACTGGTCCACCAGGACCAATCCATCGGTGACCAAACACACAATTCAGGTGTTCCCGAACATGTATTCCATAATGGGGAGGTGCCCCATCATGTTGAAACCACATATGGCGTCTGATATGTTGTGGCACAGAGTTAAGTAATGTTCGTAGAATCTCTTGCAGAAAGATGAGATATTGTTGAGATTTCAGTGGAGATGGCAACAAATAAGGTCCAATTAAGACGTCACCAACCGAACCAGCCCTAACATTTACTGAAAAACGATGTTGAGCAGCCTGTAATCTTACGCCATGGGGATTCTCATCAGCCCACAAATGAGCTTTCTGGGAGTTGAACATCCCATCTCGCGTAAAGTATGTTTCATCCGTCATTAAAACGCAGAATGAGAAATTTACATCTTGGCTACATTGATTGAGATACCAGTGTGCAAAACGTTCACGAATAGGATATTCTGCGGGGAGCAGTAACTGTACGCGTTGTAGATGATATGGACGTAAGCGTACACGTCGCAAAGCACGATGAACAGACGTCGTAGATCCTCCAGGAGCAGTAGCTACGGCTCATACGCTGGTACTCGGGTTTCTTCTAACGGTACGCAATACGTGTTCTTCCATTCTTAGACTATGACTATGTAGTGGAATGCCGTGACCATATCTATGATTTCGTAGGGACCCATATCGACACAAATTGCGGTGCAAATTATTGAACATTCGATGGTCCGGTGTTTATCTTTGAAAATACTTTCCCGATACAGCCTCTGAGCCGCTATTCCATTTCCGTTTGCCAAACTATAAATAAGGTGCATATCGGCAAGCTGGGGGTCAGTGAAACGTTCCATACTTCTCTGTGGGCGCTTGCAGCTAAAATGACTACTGAGAGAGAGCACGTGTGCTTCTGTGCTTCTGTGAACAACGCCGCTTAGCGTCTAATGAAGGCATTCCTGACTGCGGATTGTTATGCAATTTTTATTGCTTGTGATGTCCCCTACCTCCCCTTAAATCCTTACTTCCCCTTGTCCCCTACCACCCTGGGGTGTCCCTTAAATATTGGGACAAAGTTTAAGGGTTGTTAGAGGGGATGATAATTTGAAGCAAATCGCATAGGAACATAGGGTCGCAAAAGCGATTCTCAAGTACTACAGACACACAAAACCTGCAGTCACTAATTTAATATCCAACAAAGGTTTTGCTTAATATTAAATATTAAAGAAAGGTTAAAGCGGTTGTTGAAATTTTGCTGCCTGTTGCCCAACAAAATGCACCGAAACGATAATAACCAACCGTCGTAATAACGAACCATTCTGACACAATTTGACAACTTTGTGAATATGTAGCTCGTCAACTATGCGTTTCCGAACCTATGTTCCTAGGTGATTCTTGCTTGTTATCATCCCCTCTAACTCCCCTCAAAGTTTGTACAATTTGTTACGGAACACCCTGTATAAAAAAAATAATTCGAATTATTGAGATGCTTCACGCCTTCAAGATGGTGAGGAAAGTTTCAGTAAGTTCAGCTCGCTCAAAGGAAAAAAGCAGACATAGACACTCAGTTTTTAATATAAGTAGATGGCTCTTCAACAAATAAATGTTTCAAAATATTACCAGTAGCTAGCGATAAAAATTCTACGTAAGTGGCCCGCTTATGAGTTTCGCGTTTGATTTAGTTAAGCCTTCTTTCAAAATTCTCATTATCATTGTTATCACTGTTTCATAGCAACGACGGTTTGCAAGAATGGATTTCATATTTAATCATTTATTAGGCTTAATCGCTTTAAACTTGACTACTTATTAATTGATATCTTCGCTAATTAAAATCGTATAATTATATAGATTGAAACTAATAAATCTTGAAAAATTACCTATCTATCGGTACCTGGCTCAACTTTCAGTTCATTGGCGTTCAGGAGAAAGAAGCGTGACATAGAAAGATAGAAAGAAAGATAGTTAGAAAGAAAGATAGTTAGAAAGATACTCAGTTTTTAATATAAGTAGATACTTCTGAAGTCAAATTGTATTAATCATGTAGATTTCACGAGAAATGTGTTTGGTTAAACAATCTCCGAAACAAAAGTCTGGTGACGGCCCTGTTACCAAGTATTTTTCATCAAGAAACTTTAATTATCTAATTTCTTTTATTACTTGCAGTGTACACTGCGAAGCAAAAGTTTAGACAAAATGCAAATATGTGAATAAAAAGAAAACTATTCAACGAAATGCTTTCAAATTTCCACTGCAGGTACACAATATGGTCCCAAATACGTGTCTGGAGTTCTTAAAACTATAACTGGAATCAAATTTTGGATATTACAAAGACATTTTTCTACATTGTTGCAAAAGTTTAGACAATGGTCAGATTTTATGCAAATATCCCTTGAAATGCGATTGGTGGAGGAAATGCGGGACTGTATTATTCATTTATAAAGTGCAGAGATTGCTGAATAAAAAATCAAAATCTCAGAAGCTCTTTAGTTCTCGTGTAAAGAAGATGAGAAAGTTTGGAAGCCGAAATTTGAAAATGAACCTACTTTATTAATTTTTTGTCTTTTACATCGGCTTTAGTATGGTAGTACGTTTTTTTTTACTTTGTGGAGAGCAAATTCAGACATGCGTATCGATCAAAAAGTCCAAGTAAAATTAGATTTCTTAAGGATGAAGGAATTGAAAAAACGGTTCAGACTGACGATTCGCCCCTTAATCCTACAAAACTTCAACTTGGGTCAAAAACAGCACGTGACAGCATAAGTAGATGAACAACTGAATCGGAATGCATAAAAAAAAACAAAGAATTGTGCCTGAGCCTTTTCGGACAGAGTGTCCCAAATAAGCCAGATTTTAATGTTAAAATTCAGCATATGTATCATCGTGACTAAAAAATGAATGGTACTTTCTTTGATAAAAATTATTAAAATTGGGATAGCCTAGATGGATTATAATTCTTCTCGCGGGACTTGAGAAATATCAAATGATCATATGCTGTGCTGCTTTTACCAATAAAATCTGCCTTATTTGGGGTTTATCTACTTATGCTGTCACGTGCTGTTTTTGACCCAAGTTGAAGTTTTGTAGGATTAAGGGGCAAATCGCCAGTTCGAGCCGTTTTTTCAATTCCTTCATCTTTAAGAAATATATTTTTTCTTGGTCTTTCGATCGATACGCATGTCTGAATTTGCTCTCCACAAAGTAAAAAACAACGTACTACCATACTAGAGCCGATTTAAAAGACAAAAAATTAATAAAGTAGGTTCATTTTCGAGTTTCGGCTTCCAAACTTTCTCATCTTCTTTACACGAGAACTACAGAGCTTTTGAGATTTTGACTATTTATTCAGCAATCTCTGCGCTTTATGAATAATAAAGTCCCGCGTTTCCTCCACCAATCACATTTCAAGGGATATTTGCATAAAATCTGACCATTGTCTAAACTTTTGCAACAATGTAAAAAAATGTCTTTTGTAATATCCAAAATTTGGTTCCAGTTATATTTTTAAGAACTCCAGACACGTATTTGGGACCATATTGTGTACCTGCAGTAGAAATTGGAAAGCATTTCGTTGAATAGTTTCCTTTTTATTCACATATTTGCCATTTGTCTAAACTTTTGCATCGCAGTGTATAACGAGAGTTATTACGTCGTTGATAAAAATAAAAAATTGTAAAAAAAAATATTTGTTTGAAAAAAAAAAACTATTATTTTCCGGTTTTTCTAATATTTGAATGATTCTGAATGTGACAGAATGAGGTCGAGATCGTTGAGGAATATAATTGTTCATATGATCGTCGCCGTTCATATGTGCTCAACAACATACTTTTTGTCTTTGCACCTCTTTGTTCACAGTTAAAATATGACAAAATACTCATAATAATAATATTGTTAATAATAAATGAATAAATGGTAATAATAATGCTAAAAATAACAAAGGAATAATTCATTTTAAGCAGTAAAGAGATTAAAAAGAACTAATTCATATGGAATAAAAAGTAAAACATATTAACAAATCCTCTTTTTTAGTAGTTCAGTTGTTAACAATGAGTTACAGAAAAATTAAATGTATGTTGATGAGCATATAGATTACATCATATAGGGGTATTGATGAAGCACTCGACTCGCCTACAAATATGCAAGAGGTTTACACCAGCCTTTCGCTTTAGAAACAAGACAGAAAAGAACAACGATTATTACAAAATGAATATGTGACAGATGAACAGTTGAGGGTGCAGAGAGCAAAACAGTGAATTTTAAATTTGAGTGGTAAACAGGATGTACCCAATGAGAATCAACGCCCTGGTCTACCCGCAGGCTTTTCAAAGAACTAGCCGAGGGTAGGGAATCTTTCGTGGTAAACAAGATGTGTTTATTAAAAAAAAACATAAAAATAAATTTAGTATTCCTTTTTAAAACATTTACCTCTTAAAATAAATCACTTCCAAACACGCCTGTGGCTCATTAAATTTTTATAACCGGTCATTTGCTGTATCCTGTCTTGAAAAGAACATCATATGCCAACTAGAAAACATAAGATAAGAGGATTGAAAAGAAACTCCGCTTAAAAGCCACGAAAAAGCAGAAAATCTGATAGCGGATAGAAATATGGAGCTTGTAATTGTCATATCATTAACACGCCGTTTAACTCTGCGTAAAACGAGAAAAGCGGCTTAAAACGTAAATCCCTTACTGAAGCAGAAACGCGTGAAATTTGGCAGAAGTTTTTATCAGCAAAAGGTCCTTTAAGAAGGAAATATATAACGTTAATAACGCATAAAATTTTACAAATGTCTACTTGTATCTTAAATGGTGAAAAAATAGCGGAGAATTTAGCACCTCGACTGGCGGGTTTTGTTTTGAGATTTCCTGTAAACTGCCATCAATTATGACTCTTCGTTGCCTGAAGCAACCCGTAAACACTTCAGCAGCCTCCCTTGTTTTGCATTGTTTTATCCAGCTGTTTTTTTTTTTTTTATTTCTTGAATTTTGACGTAAGCGTTAATGAAAGAAATAATAGGCGATAAATCAGTGGTAGAGGGTTTACTATTACTTAAAAGTCTGTGATACCTGAGGAAAAAGTATTAAATAAGATTAAAAAATAAAAGGCTCATAAAATATTCAATGATGACGGATGATTGTATATTGGATGCAAAACACTGCTAGTATTGATTGTATATTGGTTCTTTTCGCTTTGTTTTAATGAAGCAACAAGGGCAGTTCAAAATGAGATTTGAATCTAGCTGGCAGTTTGGGGGGAGGGGGGTAATTTCAAGCTCTATATTTTTGTTATTATTTTTTTCGCATCAACCCTAATTTTACTTCCAACAACACCAAAAGTGATGAAGCATGTATTTCAGCAGTTATTGATAACTAGCAGATGTGCTTGGTTCTGTGCGGGCTGTTGTTGCTGTTGTTGTTATTGTTGTCTTGTGACAGATAGGGGGTGCGCTGCTTCACTTTTCTAACTGTACCTTAATTTGGGGTGGAGTACGACCTCCACAGTACACAAATGTCATGGGGACCCGTTTATAAGGCAGTATACTGTCGTAGTTCTCAGACAAGTAAAAGAGTTCCGTTTCTGGGCTAAATATTTATTATGAACTTTACAATATATACAAATGTACACACTATACAACGTGTTCCATAAGTTAGCCCTTTTGGCTTTTTCGTATTCACAGTCACTGACGTGACTATTAACAGGGAGATCGCTTCCCTCACAAATCCGGGGTCGGTATTCCGCCGGATAAAAATCTCGTTTCCGTGTCTCCTGACGGAGACCAAAACGCACGACCTAGCAGATCGACATCAAGTCCAGCTCTGCCTGAACTCTTTGGGCAAGCTGACCAACCACTTGGCCACCGTGAGAAAAAATATCTTTTCCCACGGTAAGAAGAATGGTCTGACGTCCAGGTGTCGCCTTATCTTTCCACAGCCGTGAGAACTAGCATAGGAATGTGCGATTCCCAGGCTGTGAAAAAGACACTACGTTACAGCAGGGAACCATACACAGCACAACAATTATTAAAACAACTATTAAGCAACAACTATTAAAACAACATTTTGCACTAGGCATTTTTTAGGGTTAAGGGGACCAAGACGTTCTCGACTCAATAAATCCAGGAAAATTGGTTACTTTTCAAACCTGTATAAATTTTCACAAAATAATTATTTTGAAGTGATTTTTTTTTCTATTCCTTTTAACTACTATAGTGAGCATCATAGTGTTGTTCAAAACTTTCATTTATTCAAAAATATTTTTAAACATTGCCTGAATTAAGATGTAGTTTTATTGAGGACAATATTATCGATAGACAGTTAGGTACACTTTTTTCAAAAACGGTACAAAATTTTAACTTAAAATTTTCTCTGTACTTCTAAAACACTTCAACTAATATCAAGAACCTCATTTAAGTTTTGTTTTACAAATTGAAAATTTTTAACAAAATTTAGAGTTGAACATTCCAAAATTTTCGAAATTTTCATCATCAAAATCAGCTTTTACACAAAATATTCAACAGGATTTCTAAAAATTTTAGGTTCACTAGAAGCATGTGCAGATAATAAATAATTGTGCCAAGTTTCAAACATATACTAATAATAGAACTTCTTTAAATTGTACCTAAACGTCGAAAAAGTACATTTCGAGAAAACCGGCGAAAACAATTTCCCCCCTTGCATATTTCCTTACTGTTTACGTTGCAATCCTTCTATTTTACGCGTTTCTGTTAACCGGAATTCTCATAAATTATATATTTTCGGAAAGGAGAACATCTCTTCTATTTTTTAAAATAAAAAACAAAAATTCGATTTTTTAAAAGTTATTTTCGTCTTGGTCCCCTTAAACGTTGTAGCACCAGCGGTACCCTCTGAAGGGTGACACTTTACTCTCTATGGCACCTTTGAAAATGCCATTTGGCTCTTAGGGTGCCATGGGTCCCCCAGTGGGGGCCATAAGACACGTGCTACATGGAGCCAAATGGCACATTCAAGGGTGACATAGGGAGTCAAGTCGCACCTTTCAGGGGGTGCCGCTGGTGCTACAACGTTTCACATTTAAAGGTGCCTTGTGTTTTGACAGTTATCCTCACCATATGGTCAGACTGCGTGGATTGTAAATGCGATGTTCCAGTACGAAGACGGAGATCAAATAACAATGAAAAAGAACCAAACTATTAAAAAAAGGTCAAAAAAATTTAACATGAGTTCGGGAAAATTTCGTTGATCCCTATTTTTCAAAAATATTTTTTTTCCAAATTGTCAAGGTCGAAACCATGGGATAAATAATTTTTTGTCTCGAGTTTGACTCATTTTCTTTCTTAAAAAAACTATCTTAAAAGACGTTCAGTTGCTGTTTCATTTTCACTGTTGAAGTCGCAAGTGAGCAAGTTGGTCTTAGCAAGGCCACCACATAAATGAGCCGGCGATTCAGATCGGATTGTACATTGTTGCAGAGTTTGGGTTACAGTTTGCAACGGTTGCGATGCAATTGGCAAACGTCTAGTAAAGAGGGGTTTATCTGAATGGGGGAGAAAAATAACAATTTGATTTGTGTCACTTAGTTAAAAAACCAGCCCTCATCGGCAGAGAGGTTCTTTATCAACACCAAACTGATTGATAAAAATCCAAAACTAAAATGGGTTACGTCTTTCTCAGCAAATGCTGAGAAAGACGTAACTGTTCAGTTGAGCGAAATTAAATGGTATTCTTCAGTCGCATCAAGTTCTACTTAATTTGTACGTCAAAGGATTAATCTACTAATAACAATGATGCAGTTTGAAACATTGTAACACAGTTAATTCATAGCAGCGCAGCAGGGTATGGATTTAGAACCTCAACCCTGAATTGAAATTATAACAAAATTACTCATAATAAACGCAGGAAAAACACAATATTCCTGTCCAGCCAAATTAGGAGCTGTTTTCTTTCTGGAGAGTGAAAAGCATGAAGAAATTTCTAACAACTACTTAGTTTCCATAATCACACAAAGAAGAGGACGAACAACTGGGTGCAGCTCTGGAAATTAGGTGGTTTCCAGAGAAATTCCTTCAGACGCTACCAGTGAGTCGTGGCAGGTGCACAGATTGTGCCCCGAGAGCGATTAATGAATTATTTCCATTCAGCCCCGGAGAGGGTGGATCCAGATCCGAGGCACATTTAGAGAGGATAAATAAATGCAGAATCCAAACAGCTCGTGCTCTCAAGTAATGATAGTTGCGCGCGAGCAGGCGTTTAAAGGATATTCTGTCTCAATTTTCGAACCATATTATGTATAACGCCGTAATATTCAATCTGCATCGCTGCAACTTCATCCATCATTGGGACGACAACGGGAACAATTTTTAATAGCAGGTCAGGGCGGCCGAAAATTACAGAGCGGGCCAGTGGCCACCTTCTCAGGGGAATGTTCGTGTGGATAGGGGTAAAGGGGGGGGGCATCCCCCACCCCCCGCCCAGAGAGGTTCTGATGGATTGAGACGTCAATGATTGGGAAAAGTATTTCGTGAGAGCTGGGAACCATATCACTCCCGATTCTTTCGAGGTACTTAGATGTAGGATAAGAAGGGGGGGAGGGGGAGATAGTTGCATGTTGAAGAAGATTACAAGACATCTTCATTTTCTTTCTCAGGAATTCATGATCCATTTTCAGACTACATCATTTTCTATTCAAATTTCGTGACCGCCGCATATAGCTGCTTCGCGTTCTCATCTTGCTTTGAATGTGAGTTAAACAAGCTAGAGTTATGAAGACTTCTAAAAAAAAATCACTAATGTCTTTTTCTTTAAAAAGCATAAAAAGCAATGCTAATACTAAAAATATGCTTCTGTCATTGATGGCAAATTAGCTTCCAGATGGAGAGATGTTGCGGATTCCATGGTTATTGTCATCAGAATGAATATGTCGCATCATGAAAGTTATGGGAATCGTACCACTGCCTATTTTTTGAGGAACAAGAAGGGAGATCTAAGATAAAGAGGGGAGAGAGAGTTACATATTTAGGAAGATAATAAGATGTTCATTTTTTGTATCATGTCTCCATATACTATTGTCAGACTACATGATTTTCCATTCACCATTCATGACTAAAGCAAATCATATAGCATGCATGCTGTAGGGGTTTTGCATCTCCACCTTACATTTAAGGCAAGTTGAACAAGTTAGTTTCGAGGATGAAAAATATCATATATTTCTAAAAAAGTATATAAAAGTAATGATAATTTTTGAAAAAAATTTGCTATTGTTTTTTGATGGCAAATTGGCTTTCATATAGAGAGGTATTGAAGATTCTATGGTTACTGTCAGAAAAATAAAATATGGCACCAAAAGGTGTCAATAAAACTGTCTAATGAAAGTTGGGATTCATGTCACTCCCGATTTTTCGATTAGCAAAGAGAGATATACAAGATAAGAATGATAAGCGGTGCAATTTACTAATTCTACACAAAAAGAAAAAAACTGAAAACTTGCTTTTGTCTGTGATGAACAATTAGCTCTCTTATCGGGTAAGGTTGCAGATTCTTTGGTTATCATATGCAAAATAACTTTGGCACGAAGATATACAGGATGTTTGCAAAGTCTTGCGCAAACTGCTTTACATCTAAACATAAATCGATTTTTATTATGATTCTTGTCTCAAAAATTATTTTTTCAGTGTTGATTTACTTCTACATGTGCACCTTTAATAGCTCTGAGAAGATTTAGACGATTTTCGACTTTGTGCCAGGTACTAACACAGCTGCAATTTACCATTTGTAGGGAGTGAATTTGGTCATAACAGTCTGTATATGGATATAAAATGGCATATTAAAACTAGTAATATGTGTTTGTAATGTCCGGCACCCCCAAAGGCGAGTATTGATCGACTTCTCGCTCCTGGTCGCACGGGTTAGTTTAGCCTGGTGCTAGTGTGCGAAGGAGGAGAGGGATATTTTGGTGAGAGAGAGAGAGAGAGAGAGAGAGAGAGAGAGACCCCTGAGGTCCGATAGAGAGCAGCGGGGTTGAACGCTAGCTCTATTTGTTGTTTTATCGCAAGTAATGTTGATATTATCCTATGATTTTGTATATAGTGTAATGTAATTGCGTGTTTTGCACATATCAATAAGTATGACGTGATTCAGAAAAGTCCTGCAGTTTGAGTTCATCCTAATACCGAACGAACCACAGCGGGCCAAATGGTGTATGGAAAACAGAACCCGCTACTAAAAACCAAAAGTTTTAGGGACTCTCAAAACACCCCTCGTTCAGTCCTATCCACAGTAGAGGTTGACTTGCAAATTAATTGAAATATGAGGCAGTGGAGGTATGTGATGTAAGCGCCAAAATTGAAAATTTGGAGATAACTAGCACAAATAGCAGGAAAACCTCTCCTCAGCTATGGGACAAAAGATGGTACTAGTAGTCCTGGTTGGTGCTGAGATACAGCATGATTTAGAAAAAAAAATCAATGAAAGTCTTCCTGAGGTCTGATCTTTAAATGTGTTTTACTCAAAACTTTAATAAGTCCACTTACATCTCTTTGCTTTTCGCTGCCTCATATATCCTTTCCATAGTTGGAATAATTTTTTGAAAACTAATTCTTTTATGTACAAAACGAACAAAAGTTAACATGAATGAAAACGAAGTTAACATGACTAGAATTGATACAAAAAGAAGTTAACACGAAAACAATACGAAACTCAATGTTCCAAACTTTTGGAGAGTAGTCCAATACCATTTCAGATAATGAGACTTATACTCCCACAAATTAAAATTACATCAAATATTTCTCAGTTGATGTTTTTCACCAAACTGCATAGTTTCTCATTCAATACTACATCAGCTGATGCTTATAAGCCCTATTTGCCTTATCAAATTAATGATTTTTGATTGAAATACCTTAATATACCAAATACACACTCATTCATAAATGTAGAAGGTAAGCAAATATAACTGACATTTTACATCAATAAGCATTCTAATGTGTCTTTTTTGTAATAAACTATTATAAATTCTGGAGATTAATAGGAATCTGGAGGTACGTTCACTATTTTATTTGCCGTTGTGTAGCACTTTCAAATATTTAAAATTTTTCTCGTTCTGTCTTTCTCTCCCTCCCCTCCCTTTTTTTGAAATTTTCCCTGGGGTGTTTCAAGAAAGGGAAAAAGAAGAAAACTATTTCAAGCAACCGCGACAAAATGTATTCTAATTATGTTTCAAATTAGCTTTTGTATATCATTTAGGCTTGAAAAAAATTCTTAGAACTTCTAATCGATAAAAGTTATCGATTGCTTAGCCTATGTGTTTCAATTGAAAGACAGCGATGAAATTGTTCTTGAAATTTGTTCATTGGAAAATGGCGCAAATAAAAAAGAAAACATTAGTTTAATTAGCTAAAGAACCCAGAAAAAAAAGAACTTGAAACGTGAAAGTACTTCAGTCCGGTCCTAAGCAAGCAAAAATCATGAAAACCCCAAATAGAAAAAACGAATCGTCAAAACCCGAATCTCGAAAATAAAGAGCAATTTCACGCGTATACTGAGACAGATTTTGATGATGTCTTAAGAAATGTCCGTCCAAATGAGCGATGATGACGGATGCGTGAATTAACGAGGCTGGAATAACGAAATAAAAAATGGCAACGATAGTTCTGCAAACCAAACGCTGCACGAACTACTACTTCTGCTATCAAGATAAAACGCGCTGCTTAACGTCGCGAAATCGCTGCTAATTCACTTCGTAATTTGCCGGTAAAATTAGTTAACGACGGACTTCAAAGTAAATAGCCGACTTGAAGTCCGTGTGTATACATTATAATTTATGTGTAATTTCGGGTCTGGTCCCCCTTTTCGTTCGTAGCGTTACGCCTTCGTTTGATGCTAAGTCCCCCTTTTCTACGAATTGCTTTATTAAAATAGTTTTCATACGACGTGACGGATCGGGTTTTAATATGAAGGTGGAGCTCTTTTACGGATTTTTTTGGCGTATTAAGTAATTTAGACGCCTGAAGGACCCTCTAGAAACTTATTACTATTATTAATTCTAGGAAATACGTGTGTGCGAAATGAAGTCTATGAAGATATTTTCTAGAAAATGGTTTATATCTGTTTTTGCTATTTTACTTTAATCTATATGCACGAGTTTTACTTTGTCACGCATATATTTGTACCTTATTCCCTGAGTTTTCAACTTTGGCGTTTAATTTCCCTGTTCTCGAGTATAAGAAAACGTTATGCATTGTAATATGAAGTACCAACTTGCTAAAAAAAATTTGTATTTGAGAAATAATGATTTGCATACGTGTTTCGGGCGCGACCGTAGAGTCACGCCCGAAACAATGCCCGTTGCTTTGTTCAATGTTACCAATCGAAAACCTCAAATAGTCATAGAATTATAAATTCGAAGCCCGAAGTTCAGATGTTGGTTTTTGAAGAATAGATGCAGCAAACTTTGCATTAAATAATATGAGCAACGATTAAAGTTATTCTTTCTTAGTAGTTTTCGTTTCGTTTTCCCATGTTATCTAGAAATTTTTTAAATATATCTTTTGAATTTATACGCGTTCCAGTAGCAGTAAATCATTTATAAATTAAGTGTAGCTACCGGGTAAATAAAAATGGAGCACCACTGAGTTGTACCATTGAATTTCATTTAATGGGGAAGGGGAAAGCAATTACTGGATGGCCGAGAATCAGGTTTATTAACTTTGCACCACTTCGTATTTTGATTCAATTGCAAAAAAGAATTGTAGAGTGTCCAATGTTGCACTCTGTTGGAAAGATTACCAAAGCTGTTTAGATTTTTTTCTCAATGAGAGGGGTCAAACTTTTGAAACTCACTGCTTTTGTTCTACCTTGTAACTAACGTCAATCGTCATTGATGCATCGAGATAAAAATTAAAGTGTAGATGGAAGTGATTTCACTTTGCAAATATGCAAATTTAAGATTGAAACTGCAGAAAATAATGGCAAAAGTACATGGGCGGATCCAGAAATTTAATGAAAGGGGTTTCAACTTTCAATTGCCAGTGTTATACCTTTTAAATTTAAACAGTTAAGTGGAAGAAAAACGAAGCAAAAAATTTTAAATCCTCCTCAAAATACCATACAACATTGCACAATAAATAAAATCTTTATAATATTCTATTAAATCAACACCATATTTATTTTGGTAAAAATTTACTTTCAGGAAAACCATAAATATGCACTTTATAAATAGTCTAAGAACAATTATTATTAAAAAAATAAAACTAAGCAGTTTTCACTCATAATGCATGCAAAAAAAAAAAAAATAATAATAATTGAAAGCAAGATTGATAGTGGCAGCACCACTGATAAAATTTGTTTCTCATCACAGGGGGGTCAGCCGACCCTTTGATCACCCCTTTAATCCGCGGTTGCAAAAGTAAGTGTTAATCGTGAGAATAATTCATTTTTCGCACTGTGAATACTGTACTACTTTAATATTTAACTATTTTCGTTGCCTGACATTGCGCTGCCGCTGTCTACTTTGAAAGTAAAAGTTGGGTCAAGTGACTTACGTTCAAAAAACAAGTCAAAATAAAATAAAAGAAAAGAAATTAAAATTTCTTTCAGAGCAAAGAAAAGAGCGATTTTATGATTCAAAATTCAAATTTAAAACTCTTTGGATTGTTGTAAGATTCCAAAAGTTTATCCATTGTTATTAATGGGCGTAGTCACATGATGTTTGAGGATTTTTCGCTCCCCCTTCCATGGGGGTTTTAGATACTAATAGGGGCGAAAATCTCCCTTAGTGCATTCTTGACCACCAAAGGAACTCTTTGCCAAATTTGTTACAGGTTTGCCGTACACTGTGGATTTGTATGAGGAACGTATAACACTAGTGGACTTAATTTTGGACGCTTTCGATATTTTTGAAGATTTCATCATTTAACATTGAATAATAAACTATTAGCTGTATTTATGTCACTAAAATCATTTATTTATAGCTTCTCTAGTATGTATGTATGCATTTCATATGAATATTACCTTTATTTTATTTTATTTTTATGTGAAAACTATTAACAAAAATAGTTTTAAGTTAATTTTGATTTATTTAGATAAATGGCTTTGGTAACGAATTATGATATCGTTTTAGCTTAAAACAGATTGAAATTCATCTTTTGATATTAGTTATTAAATATTGATTTAATACTGTGCAATAAGCATTATATTATTGCTATTATTACATTTGCTATTGTTTAATAATTAAAACTTAAAAAAAATGTATAATATTCACATGAAAACATTATTCACGTGTGAAAATCAATATTATAACAATAATAAATAAATACTATAACCATTATAACAAATAAATATTATAGCGTTTTCATCTGGAAATCGTATGCAATGATTTAAAGATTAACTTTTGGGTTTGATATTTTAGTTTTTATTACTGTCAAATCCAATTATCTGAGGGAAACTATCTACATCCTGGTGGACTGTTTTCTGTTGATATAACATGCAAACATATTGCTTTTATTTCCATACGCCGTCCTTAAAAAAAGCGGCCTTGAAAAATTAAGTGTTATCCAGCCATGATTACAAACCTCAACAGTCAACAAACCAGTGACACACATTAATCAGCCGTAATTTTTTCCAAGAGTTCGAGTTATAATTTATGAGCGGAATTATCCTTATAAATAGCACTTAACGTCGAAAATTATGTCAAATTATTTTCTTTTTTAAGGAGGTTCGTGTGCTCTATTGAGTCGTTCTGGATGAAAATAACGGTTATTAGGGAAATGAGACGTCTGCTTCGTTCAAAAGAAACTGCATTTAATATTTCGCACATTTTCCCGATATTTTGAAACCCTTTTAGCACCTAGGTGACTAAAGCTTTACTTCTTATTTGCGAAAAGATCCGCGTTGCTTGACTTTGTGTGCCTAAGTAGACGCCTCATCGTGGAAGATTATCCTCAGGAATTCTTCATTCTTCCCTCAGACCTGAAAAGATCCACAGAGAAAGTGAAACCCTTCATCAAGTCATCTTGGGCTGGTGAAGAAAAAGAAGGTCCTCTGACATCTATGCCCAGCGAACAAATGCTGCAATTTCAATACAGCCCGGTTCAAAAACTTTCTAACGGGTTGGCCGCTAACAAAAACTGATTATATGCTGCAGAAAATTTCACTTAAAGGCTTCGGCCGTGGTATTTCGTAAGACCTGAATACATAAAGAAGTTTAATTTGCCTCCTAGAGTAGGGTTACGAGTATATATGTGGTCAGCAGAGAATGAATGGCAGAGAGAGGAAAAAACCCTCCCACTAAAGAAAATTTCATCAAGGCATTTCTTCTTTTTGCTTTTTTTTTTTCTCCTTGAGTATTTTGCTTAAAAATGACTCTTAACTCTCTTATGTAAATCATAATTGTAATCAAACTGTGGCCCGTAGGTCGCGTTCGATTCGCTGAATCGTTCAATTGCAATCTGACGTCATTGGAAAGAAAATATTTCAAGAAGACAATGACTTTGAGCTAAATTCAAACAAAGTACCCACTAAAATGTAATTTACGTTAAAACTGAATTTTTCAAAAAATAAATTGAGATAAAAATTGATTTGAATTTTGACATCTTGAACTCTAATTATATTTTTCGGAATCACTAATTGCTATACTGCCGTGCTAAGCGCAAAAGTGGTATCTGCATTCGAGCTCAAACTGAGATATAACTCTTTAAAGTTTTGCGCCACCATGGATTTGATTCAGATGAAACTTTTTCCGATTTTTTAAAAAAATATTGCCCTTTCTGAAATGACCATATAATTTTTTTGGGGGCAAAATACGTCACAAAGAGCCACCTGGTGGCGGTAACTCAGTTTTATTAAAAAGTGCAGATACGACTTTTGCGCTTTGCAGGGCAGCATAGGTGTGAGTGTGCGCATATCATCGCTTTGGAACAATAACGCTGCAACTCAAAAAAAAATCGAATAATGACATTTTTATATCATTTTGTTCAGAAAAAAAAGCTCTTTATGATGAACAAGGTTACAACTCAAAAGTGTCAAAAATATTCGCTAGGGAGCAATTTTTGGAGAACACTTATATAACTCAAACTACCTTCACTCTTTTAAAAATTACGTCATTAGTTAAAATGCCATTGAAATCAATCATGCTACATTAGAAAAGAGATTAAAATACGATTTTTTTAATGCTAGTGTCATTAAAATAGTCGCAATATTTTTGAGCACAAGCGCGATAGAAGTTTCTGAAAAGTTAAAAAATTGCTCTCCTGAAAAATGGTCTTTTTTGAGTTGCAGCGTTATTCTTCCAAAGCGACGATACACTGCGATGCAAAAGTTTAGACAAAATGCAAATATGTGAATAAAAGGAAAACTATTCAACGAAATGCTTTCAAATTTCTACTGCAGGTACACAATCTGGTTCCAAATACGTGTAAATAAATTTGAAAAAGAAAATTAATGGCAATTCATCATTTCTCAAAAATGGAAGAATGAAAAATTTATAATAAAAATATAAAGAAATCCATGATTTGATGAAATGTTTATGTCAGAAATTCATGATATAAGTGAAAATTGGTTTAAAGTGTTTTGAAGGAAAAAATGAACGTACACGTTTTGCTTTTATGTATAATTATTTTACCTAAGAAAAGAAATAGAATACAGATAACATAAAAGTATTTAGAGTAACAAAAAGGGATTGAAAATTACGGCGGGGTTTAAATATATTTTATGACCCTGACGCAAACAATTGTTTGCGAAATATATATAAAACTAGACGATAAAGTGAGCAGTAGAGGTGAAAAAAAATCTATTTCGGCAAAATGGCGGCACTAGAGTTTCAGTAAACAAAATGATTTGTACTAATGAACAAAATAACGAGTGGTTCAAAATTATGCCGGTTAAAAAAAAAAAAAAAAATCAGATTTTCATTATTATCGAAGTGGCAAATGGATAAAGGTGATATGTGACATTTGAATTTCGCCGATTTACACAAACTCAAATTAGTGTGTGTTCAATTGTGTTAACACATAGACACAATTGAAGGGGCAAGTGAATAAATGTGATATTTGACAATTTTTTAAATTACTAGAAAAAGCTTTCAAAAAAGAAATTATTACCTTATTACCTTCATCCACGGTGAAAAGTATGTTTTTCAAAAATTGTCACATATCGCCTTTATCCACTTGCCCCTTCAGTTGTATCCTGCATGACTAAATCTTGATGTCCACCGTTGTGAAATGTGAGAAGTAACCTTCTGATCAAGATGTTAGCATTTGTATATTGAAAGATCAAAACACCAGATCATAAATGACTTCTTATAGATGGTACGTTATACATAACGAGCACACATGATCTTGAAGTGGAAGAGATTCCTTGACCAAACGGGCTTACAGATGAAATTATTCAGCTATCAAATAAATTGTCGCAGTCAACATACATGAAGTCAACCATAAATAAAATGTACCATTTAAACAGGAAGCAGGTTTCGTACAAACATACCATTTGTTCATAAAAAGTGTTGATAAATTCAGTCTCTGACGGATACATACACAATCATTCTCTGCAACAAGCATTTTGGTTGCAAAAAATGACCGTTTTTTTCAATCGAAAAAACTCGTTTTCACTTCTCTTTACCAATGATATCTGCATTCGAACTGCATTCCGAAAATTTATAAATGACATTATCATCCAGTTTGTCTAATTCTTCATCCCGTTCTCCCTACGTTGGGCGTCGCTGTCATGATATTCACTGCTGATGTGTCCCAAGAAGCTAATCCAGACGTGAAAGAAGCAAAAAAAGAAAAAAAAAAGAAAAACCCCACCTGGCAATGTATATGTCGAATCTGATAATTCCTCGTTCTCTTCTTTCTCTCGTGGACATACTACATTCGTCAATCCAGCCCTGCCACTTGATGAATCGTGTACGCGTTGTCTCCTAATCAGAGAGCGATTCATTTGGTGTGGGCGACAGACTTCGAGGGAGTTCTCAGAAGCTTTCGTCGCGATCTGAGATGGTTTTGACCTCTTCAGAGGGCAATGAAATGTCGCTGATGGGATTAATGTTAATAGCTGTCGATTAGGTTCCGAAGGCGACATCGGGACAAAGTGCTCACGTCAGCTTACCTTGCCGAGTGTCCCCCGTCAATATTTCTTCGGCGACGGTGGCAAATAGAAAAACGGTGTTAATCCTAGATGAGATGTTTCCTTTTTTTAATCAAGAACAAGTCAGTGCGATTGAGCTATTTAACTTTCTAATAGTCTATTGTTTCGATTTTTCAGGAATGGTTGTGCTGTTGAAAATTTATCAATGACATTTTATTCACTTTAAACCATCATTAAAATACGGTTATCAAGCTTTTTTTCTACCTAAATATAATGAGTCTATCCAATAACTCAGAGAGTTTTAATCTCCACGTTCGCTAATCAGGAAATTTTCTTAATATTCAATATGACCGGCAGAGTTGTAAACTGCTGTAACCCTACAGGACTTGCACTGCGCACAGAAATTGCACACAATGCTAGAGTACATTTTTGTGAGACATATATGTTAACTTTCTACTTTGTCACTAAATGCATCAATTGTGTGAAATACTTGTCCTTTTTTAATTAGCATAGATTGTCTTATCGTGTTTTAATTGTTACATTGTTTTTACATCTGTTGTACACATTGTAGTAATCTTCCATCTTCTCTCGTGGACACATTACATTCGACAATCCAGCCTTGCCACTTGATGAATCTAGTACGCGTTGTCTCCTAATTAGAGAGCGATTCATTTGGTGTGGGCGACAGACTTTAAGGGAGTACTCAGAAGCTTTAGTCTGTGGAGTTAGCGACAAAAACAGCCGAAATATTTCACTTCCGGATACCAGTGTGAAATTTGGTACAGAGCTTAGGTACATATATAAGAACAAAAAACCGCCGGGAGACACTTGATCAGGGGTCATGAACTCCCGTGATGACGTCATCAAGATGGCCGCTTTTACAGGTAATACGTTCGTTTAATTGCTTAAAACTCCATCATAGATTAAAATATTGCAAAACTCAAATGTATCATCTGAAAGCTCTTTAAAAGAGCTATTTAGAAATATTTAATTTTTCTTTCTGAGGTCAAGGGCCCACCTGTAATGACGTCATCAAAATGGCCACTTTTACAGGTAAATACGCTTGTTTAACTCCCCCTAAAACTCCATCATAGATTTAAATATTTCAAAACTCAACTATATCATCTGAAAGCGCTTTAAAAGATCTATTTATAAAGATTTAATTTTTTTTTCTGAGGTCAAGGGCTCACCTGTGATGACGTCTTCAAAATGGCCGCTTTTACAAGTAAATACGTTCGTTTAACTGCTTAAAACTCCATCATAGATTAAAATATTGCAAAACTCAAATGTATCATCTGAAAGCTCTTTAAAAGAGCTATTTAGAAATATTTAATTTTTCTTTCTGAGGTCAAGGTCCCACCTGTACTGACGTCATCAAAATGGCCGCTTTAACAGGTAAATACGTTTGTTTAACTCCCCCTAAAACTCCATCATAGATTCAAATATTGCAAAACTCAAATATATCATCTAAAAGCTCTTTAAAAGAGCTATCTAGAAAGATTTAATTTTTCTTTCTAAGGTCAAGGGCCCACCTGTGATGACGTCATTTGAGGCCATCTTGATGACGTCATTACAGGTGGGACCTTGACCTCAGAAAGAAAAATTAAATCTTTCTAAATAGCTCGTTTAAAGAGCTTTCAGATGATATATTTGAGTTTTGCAATAATTGAATCTATGATGGAGTTTTAGGGGGAGTTAAACAAACGTATTTACCTGTAAAAGCGGCCATTTTGATGACGTCATCACAGGTGGACCCTTAAAATTAGAAAGAAAAATTAAATCTTTCTAGATAGCTCTTTTAAAGAGCTTTTAGATGATATATTTGAGTTTTGCAATATTTGAATGTATGATGGAATTTTAGGGGGAGTTAAACAAACGTATTTACCTGTAAAAGCGGCCATTTTGATGACATCATCACAGATGTTCCCTTGACCTTAGAAAGAAAAATTAAATCTTTCTAAATAGCTCTTTTAAAGAGCTTTCAGATGATATATTTGAGTTTTGTAATATTTGAATCTATGATGGAGTTTTAGGGGGAGTTAAACAAACGTATTTACCTGTAAAAGCGGCCATTTTGATGACGTCATTACAGATGGGCCCTTGACCTTAGAAAGAAAAATTAAATTTTTCCAGATAGCTCTTTTAAAGAGCTTTCTGATGATATGTTTGAGTTTTGCAATATTTGAATCTATGATGGAGTTTTAGGGGGAGTTAAACAAACGTATTTACCTGTAAAAGCGGCCATTTTGATGACGTCATCACAGGGGGGCCCTTGACCTTAAGAAAGAAAAAAAAATCTTTCTAAATAGCTCTTTTAAAAATCTTTCAGATGATATGTTTGAGTTTTGTAATATTTGAATCTATGATGGAGTTTTAGGGGGAGTTAAACAAACGTATTTACCTGTAAAAGCGGCCACTTTGATGACGTCATTACAGGTGGGCCCTTGACCTTAGAAAGAAAAATTAAATTTTTCTAGATAGCTCTTTTAAAGAGCTTTCAGATGATATGTTTGAGTTTTGCAATATTTGAATCTATGATGGAGTTTTAGGGGGAGTTAAACAAACGTATTTACCTGTAAAAGCGGCCATTTTGATGACGTCATCACAGGTGGGCCCTTGACCTTAGAAAGAAAAAATAAATCTTTCTAAATAGCTCTTTTAAAGAGTTTTCAGATGATGTATTTGAGTTTTGAAATATTTGAATCTATGATGGAGTTTTAAGCAGTTAAACGAACGTATTTACCTGCAAAAGCGACCATTTTGATGACATCATCACAGGTGAACCCTTGACCTCAGAAAGAAAAATTATATCTTTATAAATAGATCTTTTAAAGCGCTTTCAGATGATATAGTTGAGTTTTGAAATATTTAAATATATGATGGAGTTTTAGGGGAAGTTAAACAAACGTATTTACCTGTAAAAGCGGCCATTTTTATGACGTCATTACAGGTGGGCCCTTGACCTCAGAAAGAAAAATTAATTTTTTCTAAATAGCTCTTTTAAAGGGCTTTCAGATGATATGTTTGAGTTTTGCAATATTTGAATCTATGATGGAGTTTTAGGGGGAGTTAAACAAACGTATTTACCTGTAAAAGCGGCCATTTTGATGACGTCATCACAGGTGGACCCTTAAAATTAGAAAGAAAAATTAAATCTTTCTAGATAGCTCTTTTAAAGAGCTTTTAGATGATATATTTGAGTTTTGCAATATTTGAATGTATGATGGAGTTTTAGGGGGAGTTAAACAAACGTATTTACCTGTAAAAGCGGCCATTTTGATGACGTCATCACAGATGTTCCCTTGACCTTAGAAAGAAAAATTAAATCTTTCTAAATAGCTCTTTTAAAGAGCTTTCAGATGATATATTTGAGTTTTGTAATATTTGAATCTATGATGGAGTTTTAGGGGGAGTTAAACAAACGTATTTACCTGTAAAAGCGGCCATTTTGATGACGTCATTACAGATGGGCCCTTGACCTTAGAAAGAAAAATTAAATTTTTCCAGATAGCTCTTTTAAAGAGCTTTCTGATGATATGTTTGAGTTTTGCAATATTTGAATCTATGATGGAGTTTTAGGGGGAGTTAAACAAACGTATTTACCTGTAAAAGCGGCCATTTTGATGACGTCATCACAGGGGGGCCCTTGACCTTAAGAAAGAAAAAAAAATCTTTCTAAATAGCTCTTTTAAAAATCTTTCAGATGATATGTTTGAGTTTTGTAATATTTGAATCTATGATGGAGTTTTAGGGGGAGTTAAACAAACGTATTTACCTGTAAAAGCGGCCACTTTGATGACGTCATTACAGGTGGGCCCTTGACCTTAGAAAGAAAAATTAAATTTTTCTAGATAGCTCTTTTAAAGAGCTTTCAGATGATATGTTTGAGTTTTGCAATATTTGAATCTATGATGGAGTTTTAGGGGGATGAAATTTTCAGCAAAATCAAAAATGTCAAGTTTTTTGACTGCCTGATTCTTAAAAAAAACGGCTCTTAAGCATTCATAACTCCTAAAATGTATCTAAAAGAAAAAATCCATAAATGGATTTCATTTCAGTTCAGAGCTTGATTTAAATAACCTTCCGACAATAACATTTCAAACAACTTGAAAATTGAATTAAATTTAGGTTTTCTTAACTCAGTGTTTTGTAAAGACATCGAAAAATATAAATAAATTAGGCTTCATATTCTTAAATGACCCTGACGCTTGAAAGAAAACTCTATCCCGAGTTTGTTATTTACAAAAGTACTTATTTCCCTCAGAATCACTTTTGCCTCTCATTTTCACTCTCAGCTCAAAAGGAAATCAACACTATTACTTAGATATTATTAAAATGTAAGAGGAGGTAGAGAAAAAAAAATATTTGGGCAAGAAAATGTGTTATTAGTAGAAAAACACAAAACACACACTTATAATTCTCAATTGAACAAAATTATTTTAAAATGGCTTTTGTCGCTAAAAGTAAAAATACACGTTTTTAAAGACATGTCTTATGGATAAACATTCTCAGTTAATATTTTCAGCAATCTGCGTAGTTCCGAATTCATAGCACATGTTTTAAACTTAGCCTATTCCAAATGAAATCCATTTTCCCTAAAACCAAAGTTTATAACTTTTTTAAATATGTTTACGTTTAAAGAACGAAATGTAAAATTAAGGCTCTCCATTTAAATTGAATGTTTTTTGGAAAGAATGCCAAAACAATTCTTCCTTCAAAGGATTTCTTTCACAAAAAGATAGGACAACTTTTTCCGCTCAATTTTTCCGCGCCAAAAATCGTGCAACGAACACACTCTTCGGACATTATCTCTCAAAATTTGTTTGGGCTAGTGAAAAAAAAAATGATTTCATTATGCTACTCTAAATAAAAGCGAAAGCGTTTATCATTTCACGTGTGTCTCAAACAGATAATCATTTTCATGCTTCTGCAGACTCAAAAAAGCGCAAAAATTGAAACGAAAATAACTTTTCGGAAGAAAAGAAGAAGTAGCGCTCTCTGATCAATCATTCCCGCCATAAAAGGTGTTTCTCGGAGATGCTATTTATATTATCCACGCTTTCTTTTGTTTAAACGTCCTTTTCTTCTTTGGCGGCGCTTCCTTGGGAAAGGGCGCCACAGATATTTGAAACAAAAGACTGAAGTGGCTTTTTGTGCCGGATAAAACGCAGACAGCGGTTAAAAACGGAGGAAAAAAATATTTTCGTGTAAGAATGCTTTTTGTGGAGAATAAACGACATCGCTTTGTGGAGGACAGGGACTTTTCTTTCTCCGAAGTTACTTTGTTGAAGTTGGAAGAGTTCACACTTCTTTCAAGTCTTTTTATTATTACTTCACCGGAATCAATGGCGTCAGCGTGTTCTGAGTGATATGGATGGCTGTTCTGCTGTTATTGAAAAAGATTCGAATTTCTAGATATACATCCACTGTAAAATGCAAAAAGTGATGTTATAATGATGCCGGAAGCAGTGATCCAATTGGAGCAAATCAAAAGTTGTAATGCTTTCAGAGGCGTAGCAAGGGGTGGGCGAATCGAGCGACCGCCCAGGGCCTCGCATCTCCATTATCTGCATTTAATTAAATAACATCTGGGACCCGCTCACCCGGTTAGGGGAACAATGTGTTACTACTTTTTTATTAATTTGTTTTTCAAGGCGATGTCATAGGGCCATATGGCCCCCAAAACAGACTAAAATCGAAAACACGGATATATTGGTTTCAGAAATTTCCAACTGTAACTAAACAAAACATTGTTTTTTTAATTCAGTGCCTGATTTAAAAAAAAATGCCCGCAAAACCTGGTCTACAGAGCCTGATTACTGACTAAGCCGCCTGCTTTTTAGGGGCCCCCAAATAATTAAAATTGATAAAGCTAATGGGTGAAATTGTAAGGCTGTCTAGATGGAAACGCATAAACGTAGCGTTAGGGGGGGGAATACCCCCCCCGAACTTGCTGGACACTCACTCTTTTGAACATCCGAATTTGATTTTCCGAAATCAACACGAAAATCTTAGCTGGAATATCATTTGTAGTTTTCATTGATTTCATCTTAGTAGAATGGGGAGAGGGGGGGATACATGCCCTCCGACAAAAACTTCAATATTTGACGCCTCAATGTTTCCAATATTATGACGAAAATCGTCAAAAAGAATGCTTCCGTTTATGTTACCCACAGCCAGAATTACCGTCTGGAAGAGTGTTTTGGTCAAAAGAGTCCTTAGGATTGCCAATAATGTTAAAAGTAGGAATGGACCGGATATCCGGTAACTATCCGGTATCCGGCCTATCCGGTTGATATTTTAAGTATCCGGTACTTCCGGATACCCGATCCGGCTGACTGCCCCGGATACGGATATCCGGAAGATTTTTGCAGGATATCCAGCAAAGTTTCCGGTATTGATGTGGGAGATATCCGGGATTGATGTGAGGGTTATACGGTATGATGTGAGGACCAAATTGAATATTTTCTTTTTTACAAAAATCCCAGTTAAAAAAACCTTTTAGATGATGTAATTACATTTTATCTTTCTTTTTTACCAATTTTTGCTTCTAAAACAAAAATTATATGTTATTTCTTCGACTTTGTACTGGACATGGAAGCATTCTACATATTTGATTTTTCACAATTTCCAGATAAAGTATGATTGTCCTCAGCTTTTCAAAAATATTTTAGTTAAAATATTTAGAAAGAAAAAGCTACAAACCTTCAAGGATTAATGTGAGACAAAAGGTTGAAAAAAACTTACGATCATATCGTTAGTTCATAAAAATTAATCGCAGTAGCTTTTAATATAAATTCTCAGATTATTTTATTTATTGAATTCTTTTATTTTTAGTTTTTGTACTTCTAACAAAAATTGCGATCCATCACAAAAATAGCGAACCCAATGATGTTGTAATCAGATATTTTTTACTTTGCCACTATTATTGCTTTATTATAATTGAAAATAACATGTAATAAATAACCTATCTAACATTGGCCGGTCATTTCAGCGAAAATGTCACAAATCAGTCCCGATTCTTCAGAATTTTGGTAATTAATTTAAATATTTACCACCAATAATTGTATTTTTTAATTTGTTCTCCATCTAATTGTGTGTAACCAAGTATTACTTATTTAGGCATAAGCCATTTATAAAAGACTCAAAAAAAAAATCTTTTTCAAAAGAAAGAAAAAATGATCTGCCCAGCTTTAAATTGCTAGGACTTAATATGCAATTTCAGATTAAGCTGAAATGCAACAACAAAATCATTTGCAATGCACAGCACGAAAAATTCTTCTGACACCCTTTCTGCTGATTTTTTATGTTTCAAACTGTCCACTCTGTTACAAGCTTTTCAGAAATAAAATAAGCAATTGCATACAATGTGATATTTTTTTAAAGAAGTACAAGTAATGTACCTGCTGTGATTACTTTGATACATTGAATTATATAGTCAGCAACTAAGATAAGCCTAAACTTCTTTGCTGATGATAGTAAATTTGCACTGTGGGATGTCCGCTCTGTTACAGTCGCATTAATGGTGCAAAAAATATTTTTTCTTGAAATTGCAGACAGAATTAGCTTTAGGATGTTTAGTCCATTTTATACTTGTTCTGTAATTAACTTTTCTTTGCGATTAGAAATATATTTTTCAAACCTCATTTGTCTCCTCTGTTACACAAAGTGGTCAAACTATTCAAAACCTTTAATGAATGCCTCATATATAAGCCATTTACACTTTCTTATCTCTACTAATAATAAAGCTGAAGGTGGATCTGTCTGTCCTTCTTTCCTTCCTTCCTTCTGTCTGTCTGTCTGTAACGCGCGTAGCGCCAAAACCGCTCGGTCGATTTTCATGCCACTTGGCACAAAATTAGTTTTAGCATGTAGTTTTGCACCTCGAAGCGATTTTTCGAAAATTCCATTTCGTTCTTTTTCTATTCGAATTCTTAGCGGAAATTCGATAAAATAGGAAAGAAATATTTCATACACATTTTCAAGTCTTATGTCATTCGAAAGCTTGAAATTTTCTGCATAAAATGAAGTTTTTTCGAAGTTTCTGCGATCATCAGGAGAGCTGTAATAATTGTTTTTAGAATCCCGAAATTCAAGGCTTACCTTCAGTAAAGCAAGCCAAACGATTCTAAAATGGTTGAGCTCTAGAATAAAATTTGTTTGAAAAGAGAGATAAAATGAATTATTTTATCAACGGAAATCAACTTTTCATGCTGTTGCTATGGTTACGTGTTCATACTTATTTTTGTTTCGTTCTTTTTCCAGGGTTGCCAGACGTAGTATTTTTGATTCTACGGTAGTATTTTTTCGGCGCAAATAAGGAGCGTAGTATTTTTCTGGCAACCCTGTCTCCAATATACTAATGACTTAATTAAAAGATTTGGCGGATGTTTTTTTTTTTTTTTTCATTTTCATAGATTTCGCATTTCAGCAACATTGATTTTGGCAACGTTTGGAAATAGTAGTATTTTGTAATATTTTTTTTAGAGAAGGCGTAGTATTTTTTTGTTCCAATTCTCTGGCAACCCTGTCTTTTTCCCGGAGAAGATGCTTTGGGCCCCTGCTTGGCGCGTTTTCAAGAGTCAACTACGCAAAATAGCTAGGGTTACCACGCTTGGCGCGCCTATCGCCCATTTAGCGAGAAAAGGGTACCTAAAGCACAGATTAACCAAATATCGTATCAATTGCGATATTGCATCGTTCTTTTTAAAGTTTCATTTCGGAAAATGTATTGTTTTGTTTTTTAAGCTAGGAAAAAAAACTTTCTTCTTCTTTTAAACTTTGGTAAGATTTCTGTTGGTTTCTGTTATCAACAAAATTGTTCTTA